>JAQGBQ010000375.1:0-23696 GCA_034698485.1 Vertagopus arboreus | reverse complement strand
CGATAGTCAATAGTATTGTTTATGAATGAAATCTAAAACCGACTATAAATAATTTCTTAGACTCTCATGTATTATGATGTGTTAATGAAGAAAGATGCGTGTACACAATTCACAATTTCCAATCAAACTTTTTTATTTTTCAAATATTAAAAAAACCGAGCCCGACTCCGGTTGTGTTTCTAACTACATTCAGTTCCTGTAAGGGTTGCCCTGTTATTTTCAGTCAGTAACTCCAAATCTAGATTTCTATTTCATACTATAAGTATATTTAACCATAGAAAAATTCTGCAAGGTTAAAGTGCATACCGTGCCCTTTTTCTAGAGACAGTCACAAATTACGAAGATTTTGGTATATTGAAATTGAAGAATTCTCGAAAAATATTCAAATCGTAGAACTCTTTAGTAATTTACTTGAAATGATAAGTGGTCCGGGGCATTACATTTTTGACATGAGCTGATAATTGTGTTACTTAATTTTTTTTATGCCATCCCTCTAATCTAAAATAGTTTTCTTGTATTCTACGACATATTCAAGCACTTGTTTCTGGTGATTTCCAAGATAACTCCACATATCTGCCTTCAATATAAGCTGCACTTATATTCAATGGACTTAATCATATCAGGTACATTTTCTTCAGCAACATTTTCAGCCCCACAATTCGAATTGGGTTGGTTGGCCTCGGGGGGAAAGTTGGGGTCAAGAAAGGTCAGCGGATAAGTACTTTCTGTAATTAGAACTCCAAACTTTGTTGTGGTTTTGCATGAAATTGATTCGACTTCAGGGTCAGTAGTCTGATTAAAGATGATTTCCAGCTCTGGTGATGTATCTAAAATTCTTCTAAAATTGCAATTTAAATCTACTTGATAATTACTCGGCTAAACGAGAAAGACAAAAAAAGCCAAGAACTATCTGTTTTTTTTGTTACCTTTGTTAATCAATTTATACATATCCAAGTTATTTTGTTTTAAAAATTTTGCGGAAATTTTTTTTCTTGCCTTTTTGCATTTTTTGGACTTTTTTAAACGTTTTCATTTTTTTTATTTTCGTGATTTTTCGAAATGTTTTCGATTTGTTTTTTAATTTTTTGATTTTTATTTAAGTTCAGTCAGGTTAGGTTAGGTTAGGTTATTTTGCGTTACCTAACCTAGCCTGATCGAACCTAACTTGAAATTTATAAAAAAAGAATGCCCCAAAATCCGTTGGGGTATGTAACTGCGGTTGATTTTAATAAAAATCAGTTTACTAATTATTAATAAAAAAAATTCTCAGTAAAAAACATCAATCATTTGTTCAGTTTTAATTAGTTGCCAATAAGTCAAAAAAAGTCATATACTCTTCCAGTGATTTTAAGTTATATTTATAACATTTTTTTGTCATTTTGAATTTTTGATTTAGAAATACTGTTCATTGCTGCACCAAAAAATTATTCCTTCATCTTCGTCAATTCCCATACACATAGTTTTGTGCAAATAGTTTATGAAGGTAAAAAAATATATCATTACACTTGACTTTTTGGCTAGCGAAACCACATCAGACTTGCTCAAATGCAGATCCCACTCGAAAAACACTCTTTCAGAAACATACTGAGGAAATTTGCAATAAAAAGTCACTAGTATTTCCAATTGGAACTTGGTATGTAGATGGACATATTTGTTTTGACATCCGTATTGTTAAGAGTAATGGACTCGACTGGAGATAAAAAAACGAATAAATCAAATATTGAGAACATTTTAAAACTTTTATTTCAACTCAACATTTTATTTAACTTAAGACGAGCAGATAGATAGAAATGAAATGAATTAAATAAATCAAATGCACAATTTATTTTTTCAGGGTCGGTCTTATTAAATTGAGCTAAAATGAATGATACAGACAATGCCATGGTCAACATAGTTAAAATTAAGAAAAAAATTAGGATGACATTCTTTTGTACTGAGTCACAACAAACTCTTTGGAATTATCTGGACGATTTTTTCTTATTTAATTCCTCATCCTGTGGAGATAAGCGACCCTTTCTCAATCCAGAAACAAGAACCGTGGGACCCAAAATGCTGTATTATAATTTATGAATAATTTAGATTATGCGTCTTGTACTTATGACTATAATTAATTATTAATAAACTGATTTAGGATGATTACTGATTGTTATTATTCGTGAAATCATTGTTGGCATTTTTTGAAATTTCGTTTTTCATAAAAAATGCAAAATTTTCATTTAAAAAAAAAAATATTTTTTTTTGTTGATATGAAATATCACGTTATATATTTCAATTTTTCATAGCATAAAAGAACTTGGAACTTCAGTTTATTAATTATTTTTCGAATGATCATTCCTTTCGTATTTGGTTCAATTATGCTAGATTTTGATAAATGATTTAAAAAACAAAACAAATACACACATTCATTAATTAGCTATTTAAAGGATGTTTCCATTATTGCTTGAATTAACATTACATTTCCAAAATAAATGAAAATATTTTGAAAGACATTAAAAAGTATTTAAATTATTTTGTTACAAAAGTTGCATGAATTTCCAAAAGGCCTTCACAAGTAGGACTCTTACATTGAAACACATTAATCGAATCAACCCCAGAAATATTCAACAAAGCTTCCTTAGTCGTAAGACCAAGGAAAGGCTAAATAAAGGCCTATTATTATTATCACCAATTAACAAAGATTACTTTAAATATTTTAAACTAAAATTGATCCCTGAGGGGCTATAAAACACAAACGGGCTGACTTCTTTAGATATCATCATATCTATAGCTTTCCTATAAGATCGATTTTAAAAAAGGGTTCTCAACAGTCTCATAAACAATTATAGACTCAGTCTTTATATAATTTTCGAATAAGAGATTTTGAATCGAATCTCTCTTCAAATTTCCACTAGGATAGAGCAAAGTCAAATTTTCTTTTTTAATTTTAGAAATTTCAAAAACTTCAATGATTTTTAACCCCAAAGATTCCGCATTTCCATCGACACTTGTAATAATTGTCGATGAATTTTTAAAAACATTTTTAGCTGCTTCGGAAGTTGCAGGACCGACACAAAAAAAATATTTTTTCATGTGTCTATACATTCAGGAAATTATTATTATTATCATTATTATAATTATTTTGAGCTAAGGTTTCTTTAGCGCTTTGAAGTTATATTTAATTGCGACAAATGGGACTATCCAAGTAAAAATGAGCTCGGATGGTACTTTAAGAGTTCAGAATTTAAACAATTACTCAATGCCTGCTTTTCATACTTTAAATTCTGAACACTTGTAATCCTGTCACTTTTTGCTCGTAGAGCCACATACTCTACATTGATAATATCCATATTGAATATGTGACAGTCCAAGTAAAAACTGCACGGATTGTACTCTAGCCTTTTAGAACTCTATACCCAGAGTAATACCTTAGTAACTTCTGGGCCTTTTTTCATGGACTGTCAAAATATAGATTAAAAATTAAATTAAATCACAATAGTTGTGACAGTCGAAGTAAAACTGACACACACATATGTACTGTAAGAGGTCAGAATTTAAAAGATTCCTCTTTGTACCTTTGCAGGCTTTAAATTCTGAGCGCTTACAGTGAAAACTATCTGTGCCCTTTTTACATGGACTGCCACATATGTACATATAATGATGTTTTTGATTAAATTTTTTGATGTGTTGGTTACATAAGGATTTACACATGTTTGATGTAAAATAAATATTATGCGATGAGTAGTATATATCTAGATTTACATTTATATATTCATGTATGAATGAAACCGGTCTTATTCTTACTAACCTAATTAAACCCTTGATGTAGGTAAGATCAGCTTCATCTGCATAATAATATCGTACTTACTTCCTTTCAAATAGTTTCAAATAAAGATAAAGAAAATTATTTGTTTTATTCACTTTAATAATAAATAACAAAACAAATTATATTTATTTAAATATTGTTCGAGTCATTTGATTTATATTGTTTCTATTAATTAATAATATTATAGCTTCTAAAGACAGGTCCAGAGCCGATGTTGTTGAAAGCTTCCATTACTATTTTGTAGGGAATGCTGGAACTGAAATAAATTAAAATAAATTAATTAAATATTTCTACCTTATTTGTCATTACAGACAGAATAATAAGATGGACGTATGCTCCGCCCACAAGAGCTTTTGTTGGTTAATTCAAATGTAAAGAGCCAATCCCGAACTAAGAAAAGGTTGTTTTGGGTAGAGCATACGCCAACTTCATTTTCCAATTTCCTTCAGAAGTGCTTTTATCTTTTTCATCGCTCAGGATTGGTTAATTCATATGCACAAGACCAATCAAGGGTTGATAAAAATATAAAAACTCTTCTGGGCGGAGCCTACGTCTATCTGATTATTCTTCCTGTTTGTATAACATGGAAAATAAAGTTGGCGTATGTTCCACCCAAAACAACCTTTTCTTAGTTCGGGATTGGCTCTTTACATTTAAATTAACCAACAAAAGCTCTTGTGGGCGGAGCATACGCCCATCTTATTATTCTGCCTTTAAAAACGTTAGAAATTAACGCATCACACTATACTTCGTTTGCATGCATAATATATAAGGTTATAATATACAAAATTTAATATTGATATACATAATTCTCACATAGGGTCACAAAGGACAGGGTTTCAGAGTTCAAAACTTAAGGCTCCAGTGTAGTTATCTCTAGAGAATAAAAATCAAGGAGTCAAGGTGGCATTTCAACTCTGCATTTTTTCAAGACAAGCTGATGAAAAGATTCAGTTTTTTTTGTATGATGAAGAATTTTATGTATAAATATTTAAAAAAAAAAATTACTAAACCCTAGGTGACTTACAACTGTTAAAATTAAATATATTCAAAAATAATATTTTTTTTATATCCGCAACAACCTGATTGTGTAGTCGCACAATAATGAAACCAGTACCGTTTGAAACACAATTTTAGAACCGAGGGCTCAAAATTCCACTAACTGACTCGGGTGACCCAGTATAATTAAAAACTAAAATTGGAAATTTTAAGTTTGGATGGACTTAAGACAAAAAAATACAGTTTTGACCTAGTATACGTCCTTGGGCCTGAAATATTCTTTAAAACGGTACTAGTTTCATTGTTGTGTGACCACCCTATCGGGTCCTGTGCGTGTTGCGGTTTAAAAAAAATATGAAATGTTGCTAAGGTTGATAGACAGAGATTCTACTATTGTAACGCAATGTTCATATTCAATCTTTTCGTTGTTACACGGAGCTCAGATTTATATAAACTTTGTTTACATCAAACTACTCTGAAGCCTAATTAATTACGTATCGTTTTACTGTTGCTATAGCTTAGTTAAAATTAAATATAAATAGAACTTTACCCTTTACTTTTAGCCACTACAGACCAACCCGTCAAACCATTATGCTCATTGCTGAACTTGATTCCAAAATGCATGTCCAAAACTTGTGTGAAAAATGTCAAGTTAATTGGAAAAGTTTGAAGAGAGTTATTGTGTATACATACAGAATGACGGACATTGACATTAAGCCATTGGAATCGGGCTAAAAGAGTAATGTTTTATTCTTGTAATACAAAAGTAGTCAATTCATTGATCCGCTAATAAGTTCATTTTGTAATTCTAAATGAAATAATAACATTTTAAGTTAATCAAAGAAATAAAGGTAAACATTTTTACATTGCTATTGACATGCCATAAAAAAGTCGATATTAATGTTGACATGTCAATCTAGAAATAGATGTCAAGTAATGTTATCGGTTTTAGCTAAAATGTGATGGGAATGTTGAATATTGTTTTCCTATATGTAATAATTAACAAATTCAAAACTGTGTCGTAAACTTTTTGGTATTCAGGTCCTGACAAATGGCATCCGACAAACGGTTAATAACAATTTTTGCAGCATTCCTTTCCAGTTTTGGATCATCATATTTCATTCTAGAATTCATTGGATTCTTGCTTTGTTTTGCTTCAAGTTGATTTTCACAGAGTCCAGTGACATTCGTCAACTGCATTTCTTTTTCTTTGCCTTGTAATGATTCTTGCGCTAAAAACCAAATTTAAAAATAAAATGCTTTTAAACAGTTCAAATCAGTAAGTAGCTGATACATTATGATTGTGATTTGTTACCTGACTCAACAAGTATCAACTTGGGATAACCATCACCTGCATCCATATTCTCCAGAGAGCACACCAACTAGAATAGGTTGATTGCAATTTTGAAGTATATTTTAAAAAGTACTTTTGTTGCCAAAGCAAGCTAATTCGAACCTGTTCTTGAAGACATTCGCTAGCTTGGTCCCATATTTCTTGTCCATTTTTAACTACAGCAGTAAATTCTTCCAACGTGAAAATGTTGTTAGCAAAAAGATCCGTATTTTCAAACATCGTTAGATCTTCCGAAACATGGTCACTTATGTCATCAAGATTCACGAATTGTGCGACACTGGGTAAAAAATATGGTATTAAGTTTTTATAATCTTTGATGAAATGAAAGTATAAATAGCAGTAAAAAAAAATTATACCTTGTTTCGGTATTTGTAAGTGAAACTTGTCGTTCTGGTGTGTCTCGGTCCTCAACTTTCGCCTTCTGCTCGTCATTTGGGCTGTCGCTGATTGTGTAAATTTCCAGTTCACTTGTAACTGAAATTGGTTCTGAAATAAATTGCGAAATTAAACTCAGTTCATAATTTACTATAATGATGAATTAAAATCGTGTTAATGTAAATACCCTGCTCAATGACGGCAACAGCAATTTTATCCTGTTGTGCTGATTTCCCAATTCGAGAAGATGTCAAATGCCAATTGTTGTTCCCCTAATAATTAGTCAGCTTGCTTTACATTTAGTATTTGAAAGAAACAATTAATAAATTATGTTTGCTAACCTTGTTAACTACCAATTCCGCTGGACACAGATTGCCGATTTGAGGCTCAGGTTGATGTTTCTGTAGCCTGCCTATAAGAATAAAATAACGAACAAGCATTTAAATAATTTATTTGAAGGGGTTTAGTTAGTAAATAATTCACCTGAAAACCGTGGGTCAGCAAGCAAAGTGTCACGATTCTTTGTAGCTTTTGTTGAGACATTCGGTCTATCTTGCAATTCAGTGTTTACTGTGTTTACATCCCGGCTGAACTGCTCGTCATCAGGCATCGTCAACAGGTCATTGCTTGTGTTCTCTGGGTTGGATATGGCATCTATAATAATTCGTAAACTTTTTTTGTGAGAAAGATGAATTCAAAGTTGTCATTATATATATACTAACCCTGTTCAATCACAGTATCCGCCATTTGCTCTTTTTGTATTGATTGTTGATGTCGTGCAGATGTCAAATGCCGGTTGAGAGTATACTGATAATCAAAGTATTTTTTTCTTATTTAACATGTTCTTATAAATATCATGAAAAGATGTTTACTTACTCTGTTAACTAAAAAGGTTATCTTGCACGCATTGCATACTCCACGTTTGGGGTTCGATGGGCATTGTTGTAGCCAACCTGTGTAAATAAAACAAAAACATGAACCTACAACGCAAAACTCAACAAAGCCCGAGCAACTGTTTATTAAAATAAGTTATTCATTTCAAAATTCGATTAAAACTATGACTTAATAATAAACAACGCACCTGAAAATTGTGAATCAGTGAGATACTCGTCTCTGAAGCGATAATACCTTTTCTTTTTCTGTTTAGGTGCAACTGGACCCGTTTGACTGGCAGTAGTTATTTGAACTACTGAATCCGTTTGACTGGCAGTGGTTATTTGAACTACTGGATCTTTGTTATCTGACATTCCCATGACTGTAATAAACAATATAATTTGATTTATAACTAATTATTTTTAATTTTCTTAATCGATTTAGTTGGTCTATTATAAAACAAATCTGTTGAATACTCACCTTCTTGCTCCATCATAAATCCTTAGTAGCGCAAATCAGTTTTCAAACTTTGGTTCAACGTGTTTTGATGTTCACGTCAATGCTAGAACAAAATCAACACATTTAGAAATACTTTTAGAAACGATGATTAAAAATCTAAAAAAATGTTTCTACTTAATTTTTTTTGTATTTTTGTGATGTTACCCTTGTATGTTTGAGAATTTAAAATAATAATCTTTCACAAAAGTCTTGATATGAATCGTAATACAATATTGGTACAGTATTAAAAGCTACCTTGTGTATCAAGGCGTCATGTGTAATAATGTTAAAAATACGCTTATTAATAACAACAAGATGTATCAATGTTTATTACCTTTTACGAACCGGATTATAATAAATTTTCTGATCTAAACAATTGTGATGATGTTAGATGCTTGGAAAAGTATTGTGGGAACAACAAAATTAACTTAGAGATATTCTGACGCTTGAAATATAATTTTAATCAATGTTCCAGAGGTCACAAGTTGATATTGGTTCGTTTGTTGAAAGATTTGCAAACTAAACTAGAAAAATCGACACATGTGTTAAATCATACGCAGAGATATATAAACTACTCGCGCATCCTGCGTGCAACTTTTAACAAAGTTTTGTAATAACATTTTATAATTTGCATGTTAAAAATATTTCATAACTTGCACTATTTTTTTTAGTTCGTTGTAAGTTCGTTGTGTTTTTATGGAATTTCTACAAACTTCGTCAACAGGATTTAATCATCATAAATATGGACAGCATGATTCAGATCAATTTAAAATTAATGATTCTAAACCTTAAAGACGATTCAGTTTATACAAGTTGGACGTGGGAGCGTTGTCGAGACCCAAAAGGGCGGATCATCAATGTCTCAGTTGAATTATCGTCACTTACTACACACATTATTGGCAATTTGAATTAAATGATCTCATTCAACTTACTTTGGTTACTTATCAACGGTCACTCTGGTTGTCCGGTTGCTGTCTAGAAATGTTGTCGTCATTTATGCAAATCTACGAATTGATTCCACCTCCTGGCAGCCCTTCAAGTTCAAATTCTATGAATTTTAGATGACAGTATGATAATTTATGTTTCCAATTAAGCTAAATAACATTATTAACAACTTTTGTTTTGTTGTCGAAGTCGATAATGCAGATAGAGGTGACAGTTTAATAACAGCAATTGACGACAATAGTGAACAAAGAAATACAATCTTGCTCTTCAAAGAATGAGTCTATACCCTGTAAAAGATGCGAGTTCAAAACGGCTTTCAATATGATTTAGATTGCTTATATTTTATCTTGTTATAAAATTGGTTTAATTCTGATTTAGTTTATGTGGATGCAAAATGAGCTTCGAGCTATGAAAACTAATGGGACTGCAATTAGTTGCACTCTTCGATGCTACTATTCCTTTTCCGGTTTGTTTGATATCTTTGGAGTTTTGCAGCAGATTGCCTTATTTTTTAAAATGAATTTAAAGAATATTTTGAACTCGTTATTTTATTATATGGAATTTTAATTATTTATAACATTTTGACAGCGTTGATGTTAGCAGTGTAATTTGCAAAATAATTATTTGTAAATAATTGATACGTTGATTATTTAAAGAAAACCGAAATGTACTACAGTTAGTGTTAGAATGAAATAAGATTAAACTATTAAACGATTTATTTTATGAGATATTTTATAGAATCAAAGGTTTTGGACATGGGTTCATTTTTTCGATCCTTCAATTAAAATCTTAATGTAGTTTTCATAAGTAAATAGCAAATGCTTTCCTGTGTTCAACTAATATTACAGTTTGGCTTGTTCAAATATTCATACTCAGACAGAAGCATTAATATTAACTTTAAATGTTTAAATCACCTTACACAAAATGCATTTCTTAGTATGAAAAGGAAGGGCCAATCTGCATACAAGTGAATACGATAAAATGAACTCAACAACACAAACCATACAATTATTTTTCAAAGTGACTTGAGTGTTTGAACATAGGGATTATAAGCTTACAAGGTGTAGCTTGTGTAGGATTTAGCTAAAAAGTCTACTACTTTTTTTATTTTTGATCGGATCTTAATGAAATTTTTTGTGTGGATTCATCCTAGCTAATTACATCGGATTTGCAAGTATCGCCGAGCTTTGATAAGTTTCGATTAGTTAAATTAAATACTGCTTCGCGTTATTTATAGCTCCTCGGCGAGTAGGTCTAGCGGATTATAAGGGTGAAAAGATCTTTTAAACAATACCTAAGGGTAACTGGAGAACACTGGAATGCATAAACCTTGAGAAGCACTTTGAATGCGAGTAAAATACGTTGAAAGAATATTAAATATACACTACATGGAAAAATTTAACACATCCAATAATACATGCTGGTTGTTATAAATATGAGATTGTAACAAAGTATTTGTTGTGTCTAAGAAACTGTCTTATTAACTGTTTTGCTGTCTTATTTGAGATTTGTTTCAAAATCAGGACAATTATTTTGATCACAAAAAAACAACACACAATTTGTTACTTTTTTTACTTTAAAAGGTTTTGAAAAAATTGAAAAATACTGGGTCATCGGGAGATAAATAATAAATAAAAATAAAGTTTTTGATCAAACTTCAACATTTTAAAAAAGTGAGCAAGAACAATTAAACTTCACAAATATTTAATCCAAAGTAATTTGATCAAACAGCTTCATTGGCTTTAACTTAAGACTGGGTTTTGTGAAATTGAAAACGGAGTGAAGAAGCCATTTGGGGATTGTTTTAAGTTTTAAACTAAGCACCTGAGAATTGGGATTTCCATCAATTCATTTCATAATTAACGTTTTAAAATGATGAATGAAGGCCCGCCCGCATCGTGGGCGCACTAGGTTAAGATATTTAACATTCGGGTTATAATGTGACCTTTGAGTTTAGTATGTAGAACTATGAAATGGAATTAAAACTTACGATGACTAATGAGAAAATCGGTCTGACTTATTAATATTCCATGGAAACAATTATAAAAATTTAAACACGTGGTAATTTTAGATTAGGAGCATCAGAAATAAAAAGCTGACACAATTCGAATGTTTTACTCAAAAGCTGAGATGTGGTACACCAGTCATTAAAATATCTGGATTTTTAATCATGGAGGTTGACGATCTTCCAATCCAGTTTCCAAAGTTTGACTCCAAGCTATCAGGCAAACTGAAGGAGTTTAAATACCCTTTTCCAACATTTATATTCAAACGACCACAAGAAGGAGCGGAACTTATAACTCCAGATCCACCTCAACCAACTCAATCGTAATTCTTAATAAGAAAAGCATCTGTGTTATTAAACCAATTCCTCAAAGTTATAAATTGCATATGAATAGGGTGAGTCAAACAGAGTCCAATGAGAGCGTTGACGCATTAACACAAGATGAGGAGGACGTGTTTTACGCTGTGCAGATACCAGAGATCGGTTTAATAAATAATGGTGAAAATATGTGTTATGCAAATTCTGGAATACAGGTTTTGGCTAGGACAACATCATTGGTTGCTCATTTGACTTCGTTTAATCGCATTCCACAATCATTTGGGTAAAAAATGTCGTTATACTTTGATATTAGTATAATGCACGTCCTAATGGAAAATGAATTTGTAGGTGCTTTAAAAATGGTATTTACCACCGGTTAAGCCGTGTTTTGAACAGTATGACTCAAGGAAGACCGGAACATTTAAGCTATTTCATTGCTGTAAGATATGTTAAACATAATTACAAATAACTATTATAAAAGGACATTATTTAATATATATTTTAATTTTAAATTAGTGGCTTCGTTCAAAGTTAAATCTCGAAAACATTTTCATTTCAAACACACAAAATGACTCGGCAGAGTTACTACAAAAAGTCTTGGAAATGATACATGAAGAAATAAAACAAGCTGTTGAAATTGTCAAACAAAAGGATAAACCTGCATGGACACAGTCCATTGAACAAGTTCAAATGGAATTTCGAAAATCATGTTTGTTTACCAAAACAATAACAAAAAACTATCAATGCGCCTGTGGTTATCAAATTAACAATCAAGAGGTTCATAACAATGAGTTTTTTCAGATAATTGTCATTCCACAAAAAGCAAAGACACTCCAGGTATATTGTTGAAATACAGATATTATCAGCCTTGACAAAATTTAAAAAATATTTCTGTTTTATTACTTAACTAGGATTGTTTTGATGAACTCTCAAGTAACAAAAGTAAAGTCAAGTGTCCTCAACCAAATTGCCGTGAAACTGTGCAGATGAGAGAGACCTTAGAGTTTATGGAAAAAGACGACATCAAAATGCCTGAGAATCTATTTATTCAATTGAATATGTTTGTTGAAAAAAAATATTGCATTTCAATTTGTTACACAATCTTTATTTATTATAATGTTGTATTTTACAGATTTCAGACCAACAAAAATCGAAACGGTTTTGTCAAAACGAAGAATACACTGTTTTCTCAAACCAGTCCGACCAATCTTATAGTATATTTGAAGGCCAGCAATGGCCAAAAAATTGCATATCAAGTCCAAACATTAGTTTGTCATGACGGGAATAGTCCATTGTCTGGACACTATGTTACAATTGACCGGAAATTAGACGGGTATGAATGATTTATTTTTTGTATGAATTTTGTAATTTGTAAAAAAAAAATGTAATTTTTTAATATTGGATTGTTAGCCAATGGGTGATGTACAACGATGCCCTAGTTGAGTCCATCAACACTCAAAAGTTCGTCGAATACGTTAAACGAAGGACACCATATTTAATTTGCCTCAAGAGGGTTGCAGATACTTGTAAATCGTTTGATACATGGAACGAAAATAAATTCTGCTTGACTGGTAAAAATGCTGAACTGAATGCACTTCTAACTGCAACGGTTGGTCTTCAGATTGCGGATCGGTGGGAGGATAAATTGTTAAGAGCCGTTACGCGAATGTTTCGAGGAAACTTTACACCTCCAAACACGGACATCATGAATGGCTTTTATAGTTTAAAGTCCGTTAAGGGTTGTCATGCAGTTCTAAAGGAGCTGATGACAAGGGATAGGATAGTTTCAAACTGCCTTGTATCACTAGAATTAAAACCGGAAAATAACCTGATTCATTTGGATGAAATTTTAAACCGTGAATTTCAAGGATCAGAAATTCCACAGAAAGATCTTATTATGTTTTTTAAAGATCACAATGAATACAAACGAAACTTGTAAGTTGAAAGGAATTTCATCTAAAAACTCAATTATTCAAATATTTTAAAAAGAATAAATTATTGCAGGAACATATCAAGGCCAGTGATTTTGAATTATGAGCAACGTCAATATAGCTGGAAGGTCAGCAGCGTCATTATTAAACCCACTAATGCTTATCACGTCTACCAGACTTATGAATCAAACTGGTACAAGTTTGAATACTCTAGTACTCATTTCGAAAAATTTGCAAAACTGGAAAAGATTCCTGAGCAATCAACGTCTTGCTTAGTAGTGGTATTAAAATATCAAGGAGTTTCTGTTATTCATGGCGAAAATATGATTGGACTCAGAAGAAAAGAATCAAACCTGGAAAGCTTCCAAAATCATGAACATGTTCCTGACGTCTTGGAGGATCTAGCATCGAGTAAATATACAAAGATTATGCACATAATTATCAAGTAAATGCTTATCCTAACAAATATCTAATGATATATTACAGCCAGCGATCACGAGCCTCTGAATGACATGATGGATGATGAAGCAAGAGTACCTATTGTTACTTCTCCAATAGTTGTCCAAAACCATGACCATAACGACAGCAATCAGTCAGACGGAGTTGTTCCACAAAGTATTTGTTGAGATGTTATTAATGCTGTGGTTGGTAATATTATTAATGTGTCATTATTTTACAGATGAAACTCAAATATACAGCAATTTTGAAGAGTTTGTTTTACAAGAAATTAAACAGCAATCTGCGAAAGTGGAAATGAATTGTTGTGAGAAGCAAACACTGTTTCAGGACGAAACAGCATTCAAAATGCTTGGAGTTATTCGCCCTCCCCCAAGTATATACAAAAAAAACAGAGACATCAATATGAAAACAACAGTTCTTGCATATGAGTTTCCAGTTGTTTTGCAGCATTACTTGACTGAACATCAACCGGCTGAACCAGTATTAAACTTATGGGATTACTGTTACAATATATGGCCACAAATGACTGATGCAAATACTATTACTGAAGACGGGGAAACGGGCGCAGTTCATTGCTTTCAGTGTGAAAATTGCAAACTCAAAATTTATTACAAAAACAACAAATTCTTAAAAATGTTTGCTCCAATATACCACTATCTACTTTATCACGGACACGAAAAAGAATTCATCAACAACCAGAAATTATTTTCAACTTTCCAGAGTTATTGTGAAGCAGTAAAGACGGCTAAGAACATAAAAAAGAACGCTTCATCAAAAACTATTGCAACGGGTGAACAATTCGATTTGTGTTATAAGTATTTTTTAGAAAATAAACGTAATTTAATTATAAATTATTTTGAATAGTTTGTCCAATATGCGGCGAAACTCTAACCTCACCGACTAGCTTTCTCGATGGTCAAAGAGTTCAAATGTTTGATTCTGAAAACCATACGGTTGCTGAGTTAATGCATTTTTTGAAAAAACATCATCGCAAGCCGGGTTCCTACATCAATTGTTCCTTACTGGATAACTGGGAACACAGGAACTGGAACTTGTTTGAAAAACAGAAACTGGAAAAACAGGAAAGTCGTCCTATTACGACTAAAATGGCACGAAAGAGTCTCGAGCAAGATTTTACTTTTATTTCCTGTCATATTTGCGGTATGCGGATGCAAAAAAAAACAAACACTGCAGCAGTAAAAAGGGATTCAATTGGAAATAATGATCCAACAATTGTAGAACATAACAGGAAGTATCATCTTGATGCTGATGCCAGCTGCCCTTTCTGTAAAAAAGTAATACCACCAAGTAAAGTTGGCATGACTAGGCACGGTAAAAAATGCGAAAAAATGATCGCAGCACGGCTGGTGATTCCAGAAGTTAAAAAGAATTCCATTAATGATAGTGGAACCCCCTCTAAGGTACCATCACAAGCAAGATCATTAAAAAAAACACCAACATTAAAATTAAAGGTAAATGGACAAAGTACAGACAAACCCTCGCCTGCTCTTACAAGGGCAAGAGCTGCTGAAAAAGCTACAGCCAAAAAAGATCCAAAAATTCCAGAAAATAATCCAAAAGCAAGCACAAATAAAGGTGAACTTGGAGGTCCAATGCAATCTGAAACTGATAATATCACCACCACCACCACATCTCCAGCTAAAGTTAAGCGCAAAGGAAATAAAAAGAAGGTACCAGTTCCAGAAAAAAGGAAATCACCTCATCTGAAACCTAAAACCATCAACAAACCAAAGTCGCCAACTGCTTTAAAACAAACAAAAAAAGTTGCTGACAAACCCCATACAGATATGGAAACACCGCTTACATCCGGTAAAAAAGGAAAAAAGAGACGCAGAGGGAAAAAAAATCCAAAGCAAAACTCTCAAGATGAATCAGGTTCTGGAAGCTCCGATCAGTCAAATGATTCACAGACTCCGGAAAAGCCAAAATCCAAAAAACGTTGATGATGTGCTTTTTATGTTCTCTGATTCTAATCCCAATCAAAATTCTAAACTTCTAGTCCGACATATACACTTTCTGTATTGAAATGTTTCCTATCAGCTAACTTTATATCAAGCAGACAACAATAAATAAATCTTCTGCATTGAAAATATATTTAATATATTGATCTAGTTTTACTGCACTTATCGACAATAACAGTGTGTATTAATATTCGTAGTAGTATAGTTACCGTCATAGTTTACCAAAGTATAGAATTGAAAGGACTTCAATGCAGAGCAATTAATCAAATGCATGCAACATGAATTATAAGGATTTTGCACGTTATTTAGCGTTTTTGTTTTTAATTGCTATCGAATAGATGTATAACTCTGCCACGGTCATACAAGATACATTACACATTACAATTTCTCGACAGACATTTGATGATTGTGCTTTTGATAAATCAGCTATTATCATCTTAAATGTTCACAACGCTGGCAATATGTAAAACGCTTTACAATTACAAACATCAATTACTTTACGCAAGAGTTTATGGGATTGGTAATTCCCATAAGTCCGGCTGTCTGTTTGTCCGTGAGAAGAAAAATGACGAACCGCTTGACCGATTTGGGCTTAAAATCTGTATTTAATAACGGTTCCTACAGATAATTTCATATATGGGTTCCATTTCAAATTTTAAATAAAAATGTTCTGAAACCTGAAACCAACATTTTTAGGTTATCACAGATCAGTTAAAAATAATAATATCAACTGCAAAACTGCAAAATCATTCGAATTTACATGATTCTTTTCTTTCAAATCAAATGAACTAAGAGTATTCTAAGATTTTCGTGAATTAAATTCTTTACACGATTCTTTTCCTTTAAATGAAATAAACTAAGAGTATTATGATATTTTCGTGAATTAAATTCTTTACATGATTCTTTTCTTTCAAATCAAATGAACTAAGAGTATTATAATATTTTCGTGAATTAAATTCTTTTAACAAAACGCTAATAGTTTCGTTTCACATTTCTATTAAATCTAGCTTACTAACTCCAATGAATAATAAACACACAATTTCATTGTTTTTGTAAAGCAATAGGCAAGCAGGATAATTAAATTTAGAAAATTCAAAATGTTCAATGTAACATGTTGTTAATGAAATTCTTTATGGTTCATGTGATTAGCAAGTCTGAACTAGTTAAATCCAAAGAATCAAAAATACGTGCAAGCGATATATTGAGAGCATTATTCCATAGCAAAATAGATGATTAGCAAGCAAAAGGCATATAAAAAGCAATGAAAGAAAATATTCAAATGGGGTCATCTAATTTTGCTGAATATACATTTGATAGACTCATTATAAAAGAGCTTTGATGTAGTTTTGGTCAAATTTAATCAAAAAAAATATTTTTAAGCTTAAAAAAGCAAGAAGTTTCTGAAAAGAGCAAATAGTTTCATTCGTTATATTTAATCAAAAAATATTTTTAAGCTTAAAAAAGCAAAAAGTTTCCGAAAAAAGCAAATAGTTTCATTCGTTATATTTAATCAAAAAATATTTTTAAGCTTAAAAAAGCAAAAAGTTTCCGAAAAAAGCAAATAGTTTGATCGGTCACATTTCATCAAAAATTTTGTTTTTTAAGTTTGAAAAAAAGCAAACAGTTTCATCAGTCACATTTAATTAAAAAAACATTTTTTAAGCTTCAAAAAGCAAGAAGTTTCCGAAAAAAAGCAAACAGTTTCATCAGTCATATTTATTCAAAAATTTTGTTTTTTAAGTTTGAAAAAAAGCAAACAGTTTCATCAGTCACATTTAATTAAAAAAATATTTTTTGAAGTTTGGGAAAAAAGCAAATAGTTTCATCAGTCACATTTAATTAAAAAAATATTTTTTAAACTTTAAAAAGCAAGAAGTAACATTGTTTTTTTAAACAAAATTAATTCTTTTGACTATGACATGAAATTTCTTGCTTGTTTTTGGAAATTTAAAAACCATATTTGGAATGTTGTGTGAAATGTTTCGCTGATTTTGAGAAATTTAGAAAAAAACATTAGTTAAGATTTCTTACTGATGTTCAGAAAATTTGAAAAATCAGAACTGAAATTTTTTGCTTCTTTTCGTAAAATTATGAAAAATGTTATATGAAATTTCTAGCTATTGTTTGAAAATAAAAAAATCTGTTGAGTTTGACAAAAAAATTCTACCTGTTTTTTTAATTAGTAAAATTAATTCAGTTAAATCTGACTGTTGAATTCTTGCTGTTGTTTGAGATTATGAAAATAAATGCTGTTGAATTTTTTAAGGAAAAATATATTTGTTCAAGATATTTAGGTATTGAAAGACTTTGTAATATTTTTTGTTGGGTTAGTCAATTACTTGGTTAGTTAGGCCCCCGCGTTTCACCATTTAAACTAAATGCTTAACAAAACAAATATATGAAATAATTAAATTAAAGATTTATATGGGAATAAAAAAGGTGTAAATAAGATTAAGTTCAATTTTAGAGTCATGTCATTTATTCATGCATCAACTAGAGTAGTCACAAGTTTAGCAAATTGAGTCATTAACTTTAAATATATATTTAATTCAGTTCTTTGCCTTAACCTTACATGTTACAGATTACTCAAAGCTCCTTCGTAACTAACTCAAGGCAACCCTAGCTAAAATGTAAAATGGATTCTTTTTTTATAAAATCAGAGATAATTAATTACAAAAGTCGATATGATTAAATAAATTTTAACATATTAAAAACCAAAGGTAGGAATTAAAAAGCTGAATATTCACCGTCGTCGTCTTCACTGATATGCAGCTCCTCCTGATCATCTTCAATTTTATATTCAACCTCGTCTTCATCTGTTTCTGGCTGTAGTTCGACATCCAAAAAATCGACCACCTGAGACTCATTTTCTCCAAACGGTTGAGAACTCATTTCATTTCCATCCAGATCCTTGTGTTTCAATTCTCCCATCCAAAATGCACTTATAGCACCATAGCTGGCTAGTGCTACTCGAACTTTAAAAACTAGAGTCTCTAGCACTTTCTTCATTAATGGTGTATAACACAAGAGGTTATTATCTTTTGTTACCTGATAAAAATTAATAAATGACATAAATAAAGATTTTAGGATTAAGTTTCGTTGTAGTGCAGTACCTTTGCATGTTCACAAATCATCTAAATTCGCCGAGTTGATGATTGAAGGGTTTTTAAGAAAATTTGTCCATCTGCTGCGTCGGTATTCCAAATTTCGGGGAAAAGACCGACTGCACCGCTTATGAAAGCTTCAATATATACTCGGGAATGCTATATAATAAAACATTACATTCATTAATAATGACTTGTGCTAAATTAATTTAAATTCGTTAAATACCTTCAACAATGGCACCAAAATTGTTGACTTTTTGATTTGCTGTGAAACCAAAACTAATCTTTTGAACAATCCTACAGTATCTTTCCAAAACTGGTACGAGTCTGCAAAGTCACCTTCTTGTCTTTTCTGTATCATTATAATAAAAATTAATTAGCGAAGCAACGTTTAATTTTTAATTTATAAAATTAATATACATACCAACTTGTGTACGTGTTGAGCCAATCCTGCAAAAATTGCAGCGTACCATGCATGAAAATTTATTTTTGAGCATGATTTATATCTGCTGTTGGACTTGGGAATCGGATCAGGTTTTACTTGTGTATCAGTAGTTGAAGCCGGAAGCAATTCTTCAATGAGATGAAATAAAAGTTTCATAACATCCGGGGTTACTGCTATCAATGTATCGAGGAAAAAATCAATCACAGCTGAAGGAAGTTTCCAGTTGCGCCGTAGGTAAACTTTCACGACGTCGTCTACAAAAATTGTTTAATAGGAAGTGGTTTTACATAATGTTGTTTTATAGTTACATTTTTTTTTATTACTTACCAATAGCTACTTTAAACTCATCGTTTGTTGGAAGTAAGTCGTGAAGAGTTTTTAAAAGTTGAACATGTTCTCGAGCAGTGGAGGAATCGCCCATGTGGATAAACGTACAAATCTCCGCAATATAATTCGAAGCGCTTTGAAGAAGGCTTTCCGGAGCTTGAACTTCTTCATCTTGTGGACTTGATAATTTTGACCTTTCTGACAAAATCGTAATGGAAGCTTCAATAACGGAAGCCTTACGATCAACATCTTCTAAATCCATAACCGCTTCAAAGTACAAGGCCACGGTTTTGATGAGTAGGCATAGACAACAATCGAGCTTTGGCTGTTGGTCAGGTTCGTTCTAAAGAAAAAATAAATAATTATATACGACGTTCATCACTTTGAAAATCTATTGCTATACCTTTTCATCATTCGTAATAACATCCATATAGGAGCACAATGATGATAGTAGATCAGGAATGGCTAAAATGTCCAGCTTGTGTGACTTGTCGGTTGCTTGCTGTTTTATTTCAATGAGCAAGAATGACAATGTTTCCACCGAGAAGCATTCGATTGATTTCATGGTGGCTTCGGATTGTGTTGCGTTTAAAATGTTCAACATAATTTCATTAATGTCAACTTGTTCTTTAGTAAGATGTAGTGGGTACTTGACAAAGGTGAAAACATGTGGATCAAGACGTCTCAAGTAAGGTGCTAGTGCCTTTGGCTGTATCAAATCTTCTAAATCAATGCTTTTCACAATCTTGACAACTTTTGTTTCATTTTCTTCTTCCTGTTGGTCTTGCTCTTCTTCATCATCTTCAACAAGTCCTTTATCATTTTTTTTCTTTGTCACTTTAGGTTTAAGTTTTGGTTTATTTTTCTTGGCAGCTGTAACAAATATTGACAAAAATAAATAGAGGTTTCAGACTTGATATAATATAGATATGAACTTGCCTGCTTTATACTTTCCTCCTGAAAACCCTGCCGAACTTGATGTTGTCGCCATACTTTTATCGGTCCCATAAGCAGAAGACAAATTTGGAAAAGAATACAAATGTCTGGTCCAAAGTTTCTGCAAGGTTATGATATTGATAAACCGCAGCCAAACTTTAAGACGCAGTTCAGGGGGTTCACTCTCTGCAAATGCTGATACACACTCTCGAAAATAATTGGTAACCAGTGCCAAGTATTTTCCCAGATGCATTCTTTGATTGAAGTTGTAATCATCCAAACTGTCTTGCTCATAGTATTCTAGTTAAAAAATGAAAATTAAAAAGTAAAATACAAATGCATCTTTGATATAATTTGATTCAAAATAAACTCACTGTTTAGTTTTGGAAAAAGCACTGGACAACCAAGAAGAGCATCAACCCCTTCCAGATCTCCATCCTCCACAAACTTTTCCAATTCTATCATTACACGCAAATGAGCTGGGACTACTGAAGGGCTTATTTCAAATACTTTTGGTTCCAAAGTGATTACAATCGACTCCTTTTGCAGTTCCTTATTAGCATCCAAGGTACAAGTTAACTCCAGTCCGGCTTGTCCCTGTTTAGATTGTAGTACTTGAGGTTCCGAGTCTTGGTCGACAGTCAATGTTGTCTATTTTCAATAATAAAAAAAATTTAAGACTTTGTTTTACATTAAAAATATATGCAGAAAAAAACAACATACCTCAAATTTCGCCTTAAATATGTCACGGAATTTGACACACACGGTTTTTGGTAGCATGCGAACGCAAGTAGAAAGTTCGTCGAAAAATATGCTACAAGCTTCTTCATCCGTTTCAGTACATGACCAAGCCAATTCCAAAAGTTCGTTGATTTTATCTGTCAGATAATTACCAAAAAATAAGTATTTACTTACTATGCAATAAATTTTAATCACCTTCGTCTGCTGGCGTTTTGTACGACAATTCGCGGACGGCTGCTAGGCTTCCAAGGACTCCAAAACAACGAATTTGAAAGTTTGTATGACTAAGCTGCTTACGAAGAAGAATCATGAACTCGGTGGTGAACGTGTTTGGTTGTGATCTGACGTCTACGGGAACATTAGCCAGAATTGCAAGAACATTCATTAATGCCTGCATTTGTCGAGGCGGAAACTTTATCACATACACCATTGCACCCTATCAAAAGAATTGCATTGTTAAAAGAGTTCATAAAATATATTGACTGCGTTCAACTGACCATTAAATAATGATAGAAAAATAGCAACTTTGTCGGATCCGATTTGGCAATCTTGGTAAATATTTTGAGAGCTACATCACGGCAACTAGGATGACCATTTATAATTACTCCAATCAAATTCGATGTCAAGTGCTGAGCTTTTATAGGTCCAAGGCTTATAAAGATTTTCCTATTCAAACAACAAAATCTAAATATAAAACTAGTTTTACATTTGGTTATGCATACAGTAATTTGTTTACCAAGTAATCCTTACGGACGCTTCATGACATTTCGAATTGTTGGTCCTTAATTCAGAGTCGATAAACTTGGCCAAAGGTGCAAATAAATCAAAAACCATCTAAATGCAAAACAAAAATGAGTTACTGATTGAGTGACGCTTGAACTGTGGAATAATTTTACATTTACCTGTTTATTATAATCCATTAACTTGTAAAATAGCTTGCAAACCATAATGTTATTCTCGAATCAGCGCTTCAACATTGTTAATGCAGATTGTTCACCCGAATCAGCAAAGACTAGAAGCATGATGAAATCCAACGTCTTGAGTTCAATATTGAAATTCAGGTCGTCCTTTATTTTCTAAAATATTTATTATGAAACCGTATAAAAGCATATTATAAAGTTTTTAAAAAATATTTTAAATAAAAGTTGAGGCAATTAGAACCTACAGCTATCCAAAGTTTTATGATTCTATCATTGACAGCCACACAAAATCGAATCCTTTCTAGTATTTGAACTTGGTAGGGCACGTTCTTCCCGTCATTTCCACTGGAAATTATTTCCACTTTATCTCTTATCTCATTTATTCCCTAAATCAAATGCAAGAATTTAAAATATAAGTTTTTAAAAATAAATCATACTTTAAAAAAAACATATACCTCTTCCAAATCAGTCAAACGTTCACTTCGAAACATAAATGAAAAATATGCTGAAATATCCTTTAGCTCTGCTTTAGCCATTAGCTTGACCACTTGATATCTAATTTTAGAACAATCTGCCTCGGGAATATGTAAAAGCGTGAAACAGTCCAGTATAGCCACGTTGACACTTGTTCCTACGTCAAATATTTCTCTGAAAAAACAAATTATGCGGATCCTAAATCTACATAATAAAACTAATAAGAGTAATAAGAGTGGATAAAATACATACAATAGTTTTGGAACCAAATCGGAGTGAAAGTCTGGAGTAAATATTTCCGGAAGTAGACGAATCATGTGTTTCTGTGATGGGATATTAGCATTTTTTAAAATATCCATAAGACTACTCGCCAAGCTTTTTCCATCAACAAGAATCGGCAACCATCTCATTTGAGTCATAATTCTATCGACTATGTCCAATTCATCTTGCCTATTGTATAAATTAAAATTAGTCATGCTACCATTAATTATTATAATAACTATTTTTAGACTTCTTACATGAGGGAATATGACGCTTCCGCCAGGATGGGTAAAATCACTTTCAGTACGTACGGCTGCAAAAATGGTACTCCAAGTACTCCGTGTAGAAGGGGAGGCTGTATGAACTCTGTGTCATTCTGTATTACAAAACAAGAGAGTAGTATTATGATCAAAATAAATCACTTATAATCCATATGTTTCAATATTAATTCTTACTACCGTTGTTGTGAGTGAGTGTCTTAGATGTTTCTTGTCCATAAAATACTTGTTGACGGCTGAGAGAAATTTTGAGGTCTCCGTTTCAATCCGGGAATTCTCGTCATTGTTCTGGTTCAACCAATCTTCCATGTTTTTTCGAAATATCAACGCGTCAACTTCTAAATTACAATACAATTATACAATATAAACCAACTCATTTAAATATTGTATCTTTTATTAACTTACTCAGATAATTTTTGGGCTGAGCAAGTATAAATCCATTCTTTTTTTAGAACGGATGCAAAAAAGGCGTGCCCAGGTGGTGGATTCATGACAATTGAGCCAAATCGTAGAGATTGATGAGATCCTTCGTCTTCTTCCGTGATGTCATCAGAGATTGGAGGGTCGGTATTTATCCCAGCCAAAGTAAGGAACAGTCAGTAAGGAACATGCAACGTTTTATAGTTCCCCGAGCACGGGCAATCGTTCCCAAAAAGGAATGTTTGCCCG
>JAQGBQ010000374.1:0-23732 GCA_034698485.1 Vertagopus arboreus | reverse complement strand
TTCTTCTTTCTTATCCGGTTTTTCGTCTTCATTCTTAACCGGTTTCTGTTCTTCCTCCTTCTTTGGCTTTTCAGTAATTGTAATCGTTGCAGGTTTTTCAGTAATTATAATCGCTGTAGGTTTTTCAGTGACCGTAATCGGTGCAGGTTTTTCCGAATCTGGAATTTGATTCAGAGGGCTAGAAGGAGGATTTTTTGTTTTTGTAGCTTCTTGGTACTTTTTCAATTTCTTGCTAAAATTAGGAGTTTTGACAGCACTCTTGGCAAATTCAAAGTCATACGTTGCGTAATAATCTTCATCCATAGGGTCCGTGTCGTTTTTTGCAACTTGCTTCATGTGCTCAGAAGGTTTGCTATGCCATTCAGCATGGTTTATTGGGAGAAAAGGATATGGTTTGATTGTTGTCGAATTGCTGGGTTTTGGTAACCGAAAGCCTATGGATCTGTCCATTTGTATCTCTGTATTTATTTTAGAAACAACACATGATAATTAAATTTGAATGAATTTTTAATTTTTAAGTTTTAAATTTTGAAATGAAACATGGAATCGGAATTTTTGCCAGAAATAGGGATTGGTTTCTGAAAAAAATGAACTTTCCGAAGTTAATTAAAGCTAACAATTATATGCTATTGTATTCAAAGTGTTTTTTTGTTTACATTACCCTCTGAACCTGACTCAGATTCGGATTCAACCATCTTGTTAGGTCGTCCAAAAACCAATGGAGAATGGTTGAGAAACAAAGATAATTGAATGATTAATACCCATTCTGAATTCTTCATTGAATTAATCCGAATAAACTTTAATTAACAATATAAATCCCAAATATAAATCTTGAATCGCTGACTGAGGTTTTTGTTTTATCAATATGCTGGAAGTTTTGCGGATTTTGTTTCGAAAGAAAAGTTTTAAAGGGTTTTAAATTTTTTGGTTTCGTATTATGTTCATCAACCATGACCATGAGTCTTGAAAATTTAAAATGTCTGTTAACAATGGAATTATCAAGGATAACAATTTGATTAATTACTTAATTCAACTGTTCAGTCATTATGATTAATGAAATTTTAATTATTGTGCCATTGTTTAGAAAACTCGATAATAATAGTATTTGGCCAGATAAGTTATTCTGGAGCTTGTTTGTTTGGATATTCGGTTAATAAGAGACGATGTCTAAATTGTGTATTAAAATATTTTTTTTTAAAAAGACTCTAAGAATTTGTAACTTTATAAATGGTCATTGATCCTCATAAAAAGAATTCTGTTTGTAAAATTATTTGCATATTAAATCATAGAATGTGATAAGAACAAATTAATTAATTAATTATGTTTAGATTATCATAAATGCTAAAAAATGCATTGAAATGACCCCCCGAATCTCAATTGTAGTGCATGTACTTAATAAATATTTGCATATGACGATAGCAAAAAACGTTCAGAGCTATATTTTTGTTATCCAATTACATCCATTAACCATTAATGATCTTGATTAGAGATCAATATTTTATTATCAGAAAAGCAAAAGAATGTCATTATCGGTATTTGTATAAATATTTGTAGCCGTCCCAAACTGTGGTCGTCAATTTGGAATTAAAGATGACTAATTTATCAAATAAAATCAATTAAAATCCATAATCTCAATCACACCTATCAATTCAATTGAAATGATACATTTTTGTGACAAGGATTAAATACATGGGTGATATTGATAACAGACCATGTCATTGTCATATTGTGTCATGCAAACCGAATCATGGACAAATATAAATCAATAGATAACACATTCCCAACAAAGTTAATCATCATCTTGTTCATTTTATAGGAGGGTAACAACTCCTTTTTTTAAAGCCCTTCAATTTAAGTCTTGTTTGTGTAATTTCATTATTGCGAAAAATTATGCACATAAAGAATTGAAATTTTTCACATATACAATCAAAATCCATGGCCAACATGGCCGTATTTAAAACCTGTTTCAGCCTTATTTTGATACTCATTTTGCAAACAGTAAGAACAGGTAAGTCGTTAATTTTTCATTTTTAACTAGCTTATATATATTATGGTCTGATTATTTCTGTTCAGATGCGGCTTGTTCCAATTCAATTATACCACTGCTCGGAATCACAGACAACCAGGAAGGACCATTGATGTAAGTATTCATTAGATTTATTTGTATCCAAGAGTTGCAATATAGGCAATTCTGGAGTAATCTACAATTATTAATATTTATCTATTTTTATGTACTGTTTTTTATACTAGTCCATGATTTCTGATTATCTTACAGAGCTCAAGCAGAGGATACAGTGTCAAGCGAACTTAGATGGGAAAACGGAATTTTTACAGAGGTTCTACAAGTAACATATAACGGGAGTCATCTAAATTTTGAAACTGGCTCAAAATTTAAGGATTTTCTCGACATATACGGCCGTGTGAAGGAATCATCAGATAATTTAGTGTATACTTGTTCAGACGGAGAAATCAGTAGACCATGTAATCTTTATCTCACGGACACAAATAACAGACCACCCGTATTCGAACCTTCTGAGCTGTCCATAACTATTCCTTCGAATTGGGATCGAGATATCCCAATTAACTGGGAAATTATATTAATTAGTAAGGATGCAGATTTTGAACCAGAGAACGCTAACCTGATTCTCACATCAGATGGATTGAAATTCGAAATAAAAAACTTGTGGAATGATGGTGATCGACCCCAAACGTATGACAGAGACATCAAAGTATTTTTGCAACCTGATGCAAAATTAGATTCTGGACTTAACACATTAACCGTCAAAGCATCCGATGGAGTGAATGAGGCTGAGCTCGTCATAACGATAGAGGTTCAACTCGTTAATATATCTCCCCCAAAATTTGAGAACGATGCAATTAGTTATCGTGAACCACAATTTAATAGCTGGCCAACACAGAGTCAAGCTCTTACGGTACAAATTGCAGCCGTAGACCCCGATGCACAAAATACTCCTATAATTTACTCTTTGGAAAACAGCTTTGAATTTCTTACTTTAACCCCAGGAAGCAGTCCACCCGAAATTAAATTCAATAGACCCATAACTCCTGACGATAAATTACCACAAATTCTAATAGGCGAAATCAAAGCCACAGAAGATCTTCCAAACGATCCAAAATCCACATCTGTACCTTTGATTTTAGAGTTTCCACAACAAAAGGCTCTTCCAGTCTTCACTGCGAATAGATACCCGGAAATATTGTCTGAATGGCCGACCATTGGCTACATATTTAGTAATATAAATTTCGATGCGTCTAACCCAGATCTGGATGTGATGGAATATAAGCTCGAAAATCATCCACCCTATTTACAGCTAGACTCATCTGGAAAATCTCTTGAATTTATTTCGATCCCCTCTGAAGATAGTGACGTGGGACAGAACAATGTAGTGATTTTTGATGTAATTGCTTCAGTTGAAGGAAATCCAGGGGAATCAGTCTCAGTTCCGGTCATCATATTCTTCCCACCTAAGTCAGTTCCAACTGTGACTCTTCCCAAATTTACCGAAACGTGGTATCCTCATAATTTTGCGGGTTGGCCAGTTGACATATCGACACCAATATTACAAGTTGTGGCCGAAACGCCGGATGCAAATGACGTAATCATTTATAGTCTAGGAGCCGGTAGTCCTTCATGGGTAAATGTTGAAGACAATGGGAATGTGTTCTTCATACAAATACCTGAAGAAGGAACTGTAGGGGTTAATAACGTCGTTCTGTTCGAAATAATTGCAACCGTTGAAGGAGATGCGTCCAGAATTGATACAACTACCATAGCCCTAACTTTTCCTATTATCGAAGGTAACTTTTAAAATTAATTTTTGCATTGTTCTTGTTCATACGAGTAACTTTTTGTTTAAATTAAGTAAATATTTTAAATAGGTGAGTGTACTACAATTGCTCCTTCTACATCGGAGCCGTGTCCTTCCCCCTCAACATCAAACCCAGGTGAGTGTGAAACTTGCCCAGAACCAGTGACTTGTTCAACAGAACCGACGGATCCTACATCTTGCCCCCCTCCAGTGACTTGTTCAACAGAATCGACGGATCCTACATCTTGCCCCCCTCCAGTGACTTGTTCAACAGAACCGACGGATCCTACATCTTGCCCCCCTCCAGTGACTTGTTCTACAGAACCAACGGTATCAACACCGTGTCCCCCTCCAGTGACTTGTTCTACAGAATCCGTTCCTTGCATTACAGGACCCACAGTACCCACAACTTGTCCACCACCAGTAACTTGTCCGGTTGATCCAACCTGTCAACCATGTGATTTCTCCACACTGGATCCTTCCACAGGTACGTGCGCTCCATGTACAACAATTTCGCCAACAACATGTGCGCCATGTTCGACCAATCCCACTGAACAATGTTCAACATCTAATCAATGTCCAGAATGTCCAACCACACCCGCTTCTGACTGCTCGACCCCTGAATCCGCGGCTTCGTCAGGGGGTCAGCATACAGAATTTACAAAACTTTTAGTTAGAATTAAGAATCAAGTACCTAACACATATATTTCTTTAAATCTTAGATTCAAACACGGGTCTAATAGCTGGGATAGCAGTTGTCAGTGTAGCCCTTGCTGGAACTATTGGAATTGCTGGATATCTCTTCTGGAAATTGAGAAAAGTGGCTCCGAACCCTGTGACCTCGGGTAGGAAAATGTCCTTTGACCCACCGACAAGAAAATCCTTTTCTAATGGTAGGGACATGAGGGCAAGCTTTGCCGAGCCAGAAAGTAGATTTGGGAGAAGTAACTCTGGATTTACTAGCAATGAAGTACCCCCTCCATTAGGAGGAAGTCAACTTCAAGAAGTTGTGTCACATCCAGGTAAAATAATCTCAGCGAAATGAGCACAAAAAAACAATTCTAGAAATTGAACATTTGTATGTAATCTATCATTTCAGAGCCATCAGCCTCAGCAACAAACCCGTCTGTTAAATCTGCGTTAGCAAAGCCAAAAGAAATCGACCCTGATTACGACGAGGGTATGAAAAAGTCTGAAAAGCTTCCGTCCAAAGCTCGCTCAGGGGTGAAAATAGCAGACGAGGTAGAAATAATCGACGACACTAATGAACTTATCCAAAATTCCGATTCTGAAGAAGAACGCTTGTAAATTCTTGAGAAAATATTTATTAAATAAAAATTTGTGATTTTATATTTAAAATATCTTTAATTAATATTTCCACTACTTTCAAGTTTACATGACTAGAACTCTAAATATTTAATGGGATATCATACATGAGTGTAGTTGATAATTTAATGAGGATCAAAGGAAACGTTGCTTGAAGCAATACTCTCTTGATATGATACGCGATTCCGAGTTGGACCAGCAACAACTCGAACAGGAACAAAAGAAGCTTTGTTCGTTTCACCGGTTGTTGTATTTGTCGTCGTATTTGTGGTGTCCCAAGTATTTTGACTTTCCTCCCCGTGCCTTCGGAGTGGTAGATTGATAACTGCAAAATAATTTATAATTGAATATTTAAGTTAAAATAAAGGAACAACAGATAATTGAACCGAGTAAAATATTTACTGCTTCGCCTTGGATTCCCGGTTGCTGCTGTTGGCAAAAATGGACGAAAGAGATTCATACGTATTTCACCCATTGACAACGTGTAGAGATAAGGGTTTATAGTTGAATTGATCGGAAGTACGAATACCAATACCCATGTTATCAGTTCCTCTATGAATAAAAATTAATTTAATTAATCGATTGCCTTTTAACAGTTTAATTATCAAAGTATTTCATACTTGGAATTTCGTGACCAGTTAGAGCATATATCTTCAACATGATAATGGGCAACCAACAAAGACAGTCGGTGAAAACCTTTTTTATTAAAAAAAAATGATACCTGTTAACAATTAGCATTATTGCACATTAATTTATTTAAAAAAACACCAACCATTAGAAAAAATCTGAGAGCCATTTCCATATCTTCAATAATTAAATACACACAAAACTCAATAATATTTATATGGGAAAATAATTATGCTTATAATAATATTATTATAAAGAACCTTTGACAACAATAGGTGTAGACAATCTGGTTTTTTGGATGACACAGAACAAAGCAGAGTAAGATATTGCTACGATGATCAAGCTGTAAAAATTAAAAATCGAGTTCAATTATGATTTCATGATTTTATGCTAACAATTAATTAGTAATCTGCATATACCAAGTAGAATTCAGACCGACAAATACAAATGACGTGTACTGCCACCCGACTGAAAATGGATCGTCCAAATGAACAGGAAAACAAAGCCCTGTACTTCCATAAAAAGATTGCTTTCCTCTCCATTGAATTGCTTGAAAATAAATAAGATTCTGTTTGCAAAATGAAATTAATTTTTTATTTAGTTTGCATGTAAAATATTACCTGGAGCTACAGCAAGGGCTGTAACGAAGAGCCAAATGATAACCATTGTCAATCGAGCAAGATTCAGACTCAATTTTTTTCGACATGAGAATGGACCACTTATTACAAGATACCGTTCCACCGACATGATTGTCAAGATTAGTAAGGAAACCTTATCATCATATTAATTTTAAAATAATAAATATATATCTTAAAGTTTACTGATTTAAAACATTTATAATTTTTTTTGAATACTTCTGACGATATCATTCCAAGAATCCCTATTCCCGAGCAGAGCAAAGAAGTACTCCATTGGTAAGCGTAATTATTAAAAGAATTCCTATACTGAACATCCATTATAGCCAAAACCAACAAGTAAATCCCCATAAGAAAATCAGCCCCTAAATAAAATTTTAAATATTTTGATTAAATAATTTTGAAGATTTATTTTTTTTTGTTTATTATATGTACCTGCAAGGTTATTAATGAACACGTCAAGAATCCTTCCTCTACTACTGCGAAAACATCGGCTTAATAAAACCATCAAGTTTCCACCAAGAGTTAATATAGCGACAACCCAGACCATTATTCTTACTGAGCTTCCGGCCAATAAGTTTTCAAATGAGGACATTCCTGTTGCAAATAAAAAATCGGCAAATCATTTGTTTAGCAATTTCTGAGAGATTTTTTTTAATGTCTAATTTCTACCGTCAGAATTCGGAAAACATCTTGAGACTTTTGGAACATATCGGCAGTAAGAGAATTTTTTAAAAATGCTATAAAAAACGCGAGAAATATTATGATTTATTATAATATTTTTTAAAGTTTAAATCATTCGAAGAAATATAATGTATGTATGTATGTACATGTAATCCAATTTAGTTAGTTGATTCAGTGACTCCACGTCTATAGCTGTGATTTCAATACCTGCAAGATATCTGATAAAATCGATAGATATTATTTTCAACTCTAATTTAAAATATTTTTATTATTATTTACAAATGATCCAGCGATTCCAAAGTTGAGAACAGTTTATCCGGTAATAGTTCGAAAGGGTTGTGTCCAAGATTTCTGTCCAGAAATAATGTATCTGATTTAATGTAATAAAAATCTAAAGGGTTCATTAATAAACTAATAACTTACAATCTATGCAAGTTCACTTGTCTCACAAGTCCCTGAGGTGGAAATGTTTTCAGTCTATTTTGAGAAAGGTCACTGGAAACCGAAAATAATTATAAGATTTTGCATAAATTATGCTTTATTTTTAATTACTTACAGTTCACGGAGTTGCAAATTATAAATAAATGCTCCTGGTTGAATCGTGTGAATTTTGTTGTTATCCAGTGTTCTATAAAAAAATATATTATCCAACTCCTAAAATAAATAAAAATCCAACCGTGATATTGAATGATAATTTAATTAGCTTACAATTTTGTGAGATTTCCAAGATTTTTAAACAAATCGTCGCTTATTACTTCAATACGATTTTTGCTCAACCCCCTTCTCACAATATATAATCCATTTTTAGCTACAATCTTTAATAAATGACAATCATTTTTCATTAAAAATTAAATAATCTTACAGTGTGCTAAGAATTGGCATTCCTTGAAATTCAAACCCTTTTAGGTCGAATTTGTTATTAGATAATATTCTAAAGAAAAATCCAAGAGTTTAATTTCAAAGCACATAAAATAATTAAGACAAGAAAATTTCGATAACTTACAAATGACGTAACTTTGGCATCGAACAAAAAGCCCCGTTAGTAATAATATCGATAGAGTTATTACTCAGATCTAGCCAACAAGCATAATCCCAATTACAGACTTTTTCCAAAACTCCAAACGTGTTGTTCTCAAAAAATCTATCCAATTTAATTACTGTTTCAATGCACAGTTCAAACTGAAGATTTTAAAAACAACTTACATTCTATTAATACTGTTATTAGCCGGTGGGATGAGTTGAACCGTCGAATTGTGCAAAACATTTCTTAAAGCTCTAGAGAAGTATCAAATCATTTCAATTCTAAATTAAAGACTTGAAAATATAGTGACACTTACAATTGAAATGCATTCGAAGAGAGACTCAAGTTGTCCCAAGGGACATTTTTCCAATTCGTATTATGACAGGAAATGTATTTTTTCTCCACTTTTCTGCACCCTTGGGGGTACGTTGTATCATCTAAGACTGCAATTAACATCCCAGTTAATATTTATTAACTCCAAAAAAAAACAAGTTTAAAAAAAGTAAAAGTATATTGTACTTGTATTTTGATTTGTTCTATTTTCTCTGGGAGTAGTAGTACGTTCTTCAAAATGTGTTTCATTATTTGTTCCATTTTCTCGTGAAGTAATTTCCTCAAGAGAAGTTTGATTTTTTAAATTTTCTCCACAAACGAACAATTGTTCAATGTCTTCTACTAATCTTTCCATATTAATGTCAGCTAATTATGAGAAAAGAATCACTAATCAGCCAGAATTAAAACTATGAACTTGAATAATTAAAAAATTCAAAGACACTTACAACATCCCATTGGTGATTCATCTGACCCTTCAGGGCAATCTTTTCTATCGTCACATCTCTTAATTTTAAGAATGCATGAGCCGTCTTCAACGCATTGGAAATGTGTTGCTGGACATTCCTCTAAATATTTTACATGTTAATCCTGATTTTTTTTGTTATTAAAAGTCTCATATTTTTTTTACCAAATACATTCTGCTCCTCCGTGTACCAAATGATAAAGAAAGCAGCTAGTCCTACACCAAGAACGAGAATAAGGACGCTGAGAAAGCTTAGAGCACAACGCATAATTTTATTTTTGAAATTTAATTATAAAGTTCAAATCAAATAAAGAACTTCAACTGTCAAAATCTATATGAAAGGTTTGAGTGCTAACTGTGAGATTTCAACCTGTTGAAGAACAGACGGTCACAAAGCCACTGAAAGAGAAAAGGTCCATGAGGACTGACTTTATTTCGTGAAATTAAATTACATGGAGAAATGTGACTGTACAAGATATCCAATTTGTTTAAGTTAGCTATTCTACTTTCCATTCCTTTCCATGAAATCCTTGAGAATTACTTTAGACTCTTTGGATATTAGAATTGTGTGAAATGTAGTAGCTTATGTAGTAGTACAAGCTTAACATTTGTAAGGATATATATATTTTTATGTACACGCTAGTCTCCGAGATTGAACAGAGTCTAAAATTTAGAACATATCCATATCAAAACCAATTGAGTTTCTGTACAAAGAACAACTCTCGGAAACTTGATGGAGAAGAGACCGGGGAGTTCTTATGTGATTATAATACTCTTCTCTAACCATGAAAAGTGCAGATAGGCCAGGAGATGCTGTCTATAAAACAAATCTCGGGGAAAACACCTAATCGTTAACATAAATGGAAAGACATGGTGAACTCTATTTGGTTTGTGCAGAGGATTGCACAACATCAACCGGATTAGATATCTAGTTTCTTTATATTATCTTCTGTCGTCATGCAATGAAATGAAGGGCACATATAATCCTGCCAGAGAATCCCTTGTGGCTTAATTTGTTTTGTTCTCCAGCCTATTTTATATTATGAAGCTGGTTGTGGTTAGTTGGGTAGTATTTTAGTATGTATTAGTGGTAGTTGTGGTATGATGGTAAGGGACATATCGACATTTTGAAGACTGGAATACTTTCACCCTCAGAATATAATATGTGAGAGTGCACAGGAAAAGAAACCTATAGCTGCCAATTAAACACTTTAGAAACAATAGACTTGTCAAATTACACGTAATTTTCAACTTACTTCATTCCGATCGGATAATTACAAACGAAGTTATGGTTGTGCTTTGTTTTACTCTTTTGCCAATATCCAAAAAGAGAGAAAGATTTGGCAGCTAGGTCCCTTTTCATACGCACTCTCACATATTAGATTCGTGGAAGAGAATAAGTTAATCAACTTTCTGACTAGGTGCAGATCTCACCTATTTGTCTACGTGACAATGAAGGATAAAAAGCCCATGGCAAATCTCTCGAGAGTCTCTTCCTTTTTAACTATCCGGTGCATAATGCTATGAAATAATGAAATCCCTAGGATTATTTGCATGGATAGCAGGATAATTTGCATGCTCAAATCCCCGAAGTAACGGTGGTGAAATATTTTGGCATTTTTATTTGCATTAACTACCTAGATTTTTTTCTTCAGAAAATCGGATTTTGGTTTAAAAAGTTAAAATCGTCAACGGTTTAATTTATTTAGGATGCAGCGTAGATTGTCAACTATCCATAATTAATTAATTATCAGCAAAATCCGTCCAAGGCTCATCGGTTTTATTTGCTTTGTATTAGATTTCACCGAATAACCATTATCATCATCGTAGTCTCGTATTTCAGTAAATTAAACTGAATTTGCCTTGCCCTATAAACTACTATTTATTTGACTAGTCTAATTAAAGGTGTCAAACAAATTACAGATCAGAGTATGGGAATCTGAGCAGTTGCAAATTGTAGACCATAAACCCAAGGATTCTGCAATCCTAGACCTTCCGGCATTCTTTTATTAATACTCATCAATCAACTTAATCAAGCTAATGCACCAAATTAATCTACTAAGAGAGGCTCTGAACCAGAAGCACTTGAGCGGATAGCATGTACTATGTACTACTAATTAGGACACAGGTTGTGATGCAATTATATTAGCACAAGCTTTGTATAATGAAATTGTAAACTCTAGGGTAAAAATATGCTAATTGTAAACCCCATGGTGGCAAATTCTATACATTTATTCGGAAGTCTGAATTCAAAAAGTTGTATTGGTTTGCTTTAAGAAGATTTTGAAATATTATTTAAATAAATTTAATATCAGTGCAGATCACAAGATTTTAAAGTATTAAATCGGGGTTTTTACTTCCTCTTTCTTTACATGGATTTTGGTACATTTGGTTCAAGTGTTGAATTATCTGTTTACAAAAATATAAATTAAACATAATATATTATGACGACAAACATATGTAGGTTATAGCAGATCTATAGATAGATTTATTGAAGGAATTTTTGTAATAAAAACTGCATTTAATCTCAACATCTCAAAATGAATGGTATGCATTATTTATGTAAACTGATTGTCAAACATTCGAAAGTTCAAATCTCTCCGAACCCCGTAACCTGTCAGACTTGGCAAGCAATCATTCGTCTAAATAACTATAAAAATACTATTCCCATTCTTAAATATATTCTATATATTATTCTAGTCTTGTAAAACGTTAATAGACGAGTTTAGGATCCATTTTTATGAGCTTTTTCCTTAGCTGGAAGACTGCAAAAAGGGAATAAATTCGCAAAATATTCAGAGGCTGGAAACAAATATCTGTGACAGTCCATTGCAATTGAAGCAAATTAATTCCTGTCATTGACAAAGTTAAGATAAGTAGACCAGCCCTGTAGAACATCCATCTGCTGCAGAATTCTGGTCGTTTCTATAAATAAATAAAAACAATATAATAATACAAGTTCATCTTTCCCCTTGTAATCGTGTTTTTTTTTCAGAACAAATCTACAGGGTTACTCAAAAAGAATTTATTTTGATTTTGCATTTTTGATTCATAAATGGCATTAGTTTTTGAACCAAACAAAGTTAATTTGATAAAAATCGGCTGAAAGATTCTTAAGAATTTAATTTTTAAATAATGCAGATATTTCTTAGACACCCTGAATTGCACAAAAAATTATACTCTTCAAATCAGTGCAGCTTTCATTTTCATCAAGTTTATTTCAAGATATAAGTTTGGAATTATGTGCAATAATTATATTGAAAAGAAATGTATGCCAATTAATTGAATTAATTGAAAATTAACATACCTCTTGTGTAGCACGAATGAGAATACAAGTTAGCCATATTTCCAGGATGAAGTATCCCATCATCCCAATTAAAAGGCTCATGTACATCAGGTAACCTAGACTTGTGCCTACGAACATTTAAGATATCATTAATTATTACCACATCAAATCTTAATTCGTTTAAAAATCACCCAGACGCATTTTTTAAAGAAATATATTTTAGTTTAAAAGCTGCAACTAAAATAGCGATAAAAACATGAACGGTTTTACTGCATCAAAAATCATTACACAATCTGTCGTCTTATACATAGAATTTGGATTTAAATAATATATAGACCGCATCGCCATGACGGAAGGTAATAGCAGATTTTACTGGCTTGGATTCAACCACTTGACGATTTATAGTTTCGAAGACAGACAAATCGTAAATGCTAAACCAGTTGTCAGTAAACCGTATTTCCTATATCTGCTTCAAGCAAATTATAGTTCACTATAGAGCAATTATTCACACTTACTGATCTCTGTGGCGTTTTTTATAGCATGCGATATATGAATCCAAACAGCCTTTCCGACCATGTGCATTGTTTCAGACTCAGGTTCGGTTGTCTCTGCAAATTAAAGGTAAATAAAATATCAATTACAATTAATTTGCTTCAAATTCAATAAAGACAATGCAAATTCTAACTCCCTTAAAGACAATTAAGATCCGGATATGCCACAAATTATAAGAACTAGGAAACATTTAGCTATTATTATTATTGGTTTATAAAAATCGCGTGGGTATTCTATTTTTTGGATATCCGAGGACATGGAAATGTTAATATAGTCTTCAAGGAAAAATATTATAATTAAGGATTGATTGGTAATTGTACATAAATAGCATTACCTTCGACCTCACCTGAGGTGCCATCATCAAATAGATGAAGTCTCATAGGCTTAGAACCAAACAAACTCCATTCTAGACCGACAGATACGAAAACTGTTAGAAAAAACAGAACCTGGAAATCAACAGAATTTTACTTCAAAAATCGGACCCCTTTTTACAATTTAATGCAAAACTCCACAACAACAAACACTCACAATATCAATTATGGCAATCCGCTTAGCTCCACGTCGGATTGAAGAGCAGCAAAAAGGGTTGCAGACCATGTTAGCAAATTAAATTAAATGCTGCTAATATGATAATTCACTATTAAGATCCCATTCGAAACACCGACTTTAATTTCCGTATTTTCCAAGATGTGTTTTTTTTAAAAATCACAAACAACTTCACTTTTTACTCCTGTTAGAAACCAGTTGCAGACAGAACAATCAACAATCAACACTTAAGACAACTGGCACAGTTACTCATGATCATGAATCATGACAAGCAAAGAAGCCATAAGGGACACTTACATAGGTAAAAGTGGCCTAAGATAGTCTGATAGCTAAGAGAGTAGATTTTTGCCGAGATTTTTGAGGTTGGTTTGGTCAAATGTATGAAAAAATGTTGTAATCAAATAATAATAATGAACGCAAGTCACAATCCTTTCTTGTAAGAAGGGAATAAGAGATGCAAGATATCATACGAGATATGATTTCTTATTAGTAGTGTTGCCTCTTACATCTAACTACATGTTCTTACCTTGCTCCTTTGCAAGTTTAATCGTTTACTGCAACCTAGTTATGTGAGTGAGGCATAATAATAATATTAGAATATTTTTGTAGATTATGCGTGTGTTGCAATTTTTATTGCAAATATTACTCATAAGCCCATACAGATTTTTAAATCAAAGATGTCTTAGACATTTCTATTCTATCTTGTTCACAACGTTTTGCTAGATTTGCTTACACACTTATCTAATTCTACTTTACAGTCTGGGTCTACACCTCAAAAATCTCAAAGAATACAGATTAAGGGGACATTCCAATTCTCATATGCAAGAAAAACAACGTCTGCAGTTATTGCAGTTGTACAGGTCTATTAATCTGGGGGTTTGTACTAGCAGTATTTTGCATGCTAAAAATGGGGAATTAGATAATTGTGTTTTGTATAATCGTACTAATTGTTTCATCATCTTAGCATTTACCTTCAAAACAACATCTATATTTTCGTAATTCTAATTACAGCTACATAATATATTAATTGCTGGTTTATGAAATTTCGTCTATTTTCTAGAGTTTAGAATCTAGAGTGTAGAACGAGATGTCCTCATATATTTTTTTGTATCATAACAGGAAATACAAATAGATTTCTGTGTAAATAGAAATAAATGTTTCATTTTTAGTTCATAGTTTTAAGGGCCATTAGACATTGCGGCTTTTGTGGTCAATTTATTAAGCGATTTTTTTTATCAATGAACTTGAGAGAACTTTATTGCACAGAAATATAAAATATTCAATCAAACTTATTACAGCAGTTTGCCAATTATTTAAATTAACAATCTATTAGTTGAAAGAGATTGTAAAATCATATTATGATTTATGTTGTCTGTGTCACAACTCTCACAAAAAAGTCATCGGCCAACGACCATATCGTCAATCAATGGTGTGACGTATCATATTATGATAGGTAGAGCTAACCTCCTCAAGGTTCTTTTGGTCATCATACGTAATTACATTTGAAATTAAAATGTGGTGACTGACTACATATTATTGAAGCCAGTGCACTGTGAAGTTTAAGAATGATTAATGATTCAGTGGTTGGATATGAAATGATGTGTTTATTCGTTTTTTAAATGTAAATTATTAATATTTGGTTTTATAAAATCAGTGACAAATTTATTTAGTAATGGAACTATAAATATTGTAAAAGAAAACTTAATTAAGATTAAAATAAATTATTGAATATTTGTTTTGTAGTTTTAAAAAAAACACATGCATATTATCCACAGTCTATTTTGATTCTAATTGTGGACTCAAAAAAAATAAACTCAATTTAATACACAATATTGAGTTTTTATCAACTCTAGATATGAAATAGTTTAGAATATTAATTCGAATTTTGTTTTTCAAAAACTCTTTTTTTTCTAAATCCATAAAATAAATATTGGTTAATCGCATTTGTTCCGTTGATATAAATATTTAATCAGATATTGCAGTTATCATCGACCCACAAAGCCCATGTTTAACCACATGTTCACACATTGAACACAAATGTTACTTTCACAAATGGTGCTTGAAACCCGGCCAAAATTGTTGAGAATGAGAATGTTTTTTGATAAAAACAATTTCCTAAAAATGTTTTCAGAAATAAATATAAATGGATTGAAGTATTAATGAAATGAAGAACATTGTTTCATATAAAAATGAAAGTTTAATTGTTGCACTTTTCATTTTCAAATTGATAATGTTCACCATTGGCTGGGCTTTCATTAAAAAGTAAACATTACACATAAATACATCTATGATTGCATTTATAAGTAATTGATGCATCCAAATTAACCAAATTGTTAATCTGCAATATATCTATATATATAAATCATTATAAACTTTTCAAATACACACACATACATTGTTCATGGTCTAATTCCTTGAATCTTGATATGATCTGGGATTGTTGTGGTAGTGGTCGCGGTGGCGGAATGTACTTCCATATCCTTAGATCAAACAAAACCATCTTTCCTTAATTTAATATAATAATAATATTTTATATCTATATCAAATACTAAATATAACTGATTTCAAAGTTTAGAGACTTAAGACCTACTACCTGTTGGACGTTAACTTGGCATATCTGAATGAATGAATGAAATAAAAATCAACTGCAATCCACAAAGACTAGTTTGCACCTCTCTAGTTCTGGTAAGGAAAGGGTTAGTGGTTCACGCTTTATTATTTTTATGAAGCATTTGATCCAGAAATGGGTCGAAATTATAGAAAACTTTTAACATATCATGTCTTATTTATTATACCCTAACTCATATTAGAATTAGTCTACTGAACACAACTGCCAAGTTAAGTTATTAATAATAATATCTTCATTCGATTTCCCTATATTTGAAAGTTGCTTGGAATCATCTTGCCAAATTCAGCCGTTCATCCCGAAATGCATCAGTTGTGAAAATGTTGCCTCCGAAGGAAGAAGGCGAGGCAGCTCATCTTCTCTACACAGAAGATTTTACCCCTATACAAAAATCTGTCTCTAACAATAATAACAATTTCGACCAAGAGTTTCAAAGTCCAAGTACTACTACTTCTGTAACCATAACCAATGAGATAACTTTAGAAGAGGAAACCCAGAAATTATTCCAAGACGACGACAGCTCTGAATCCTCGGATCGTCCAGAGTCCCCAAATGCTGAGACAAGCACTTCTTTGGTTATCATTGACTCAGATGCAGTAGCAGCTCGACAATCTTCACAAAATGAGATTGAAATCGTACAAGTGTTAAAGAATCTGGAGAATGTCAAGACCCCTGAGCCCTCGGAATTGGACAACTCTATCGTTCGTGCAAGTTTCGTGGACTTTTCTGCAGACGATGAGATCCCAGAGAATAGGTCATCAGTATCATCATCATCTCATAGGGGTCAACCACTTGAAGAAGAATCAGGAGAGGATGATGATAAAGAGTTTAGTCTGACACTAAATCCCGACCTTCCAAAGATAAGGGCTCAACAGATCCAAAATTGGCTAGAGTTTGAAAAAGATCAAGAGTTGTCTCACGATGGGAACAACAATATGATTCCAGAAGAGTCAGACTCGCTATCCATGTTAGGGGATAGTATTAACAACGAAAAGCCTGTGAATGTCTCGCAAGATTTTGACCTCGACAGTTTGAGCGAGGCAGGTCAAATTAGTACTTTGACTGGAGAAGATGCAGATGGGATGGGAAGGAGGGTCAGATTCCTTACGGATCCTGAGGGCAATATCCTCATCTCTGTCTACCTTACAAAGTTAGTTCAATTAATTTTATCAATTCTAAAGCTTGCAACGGCTGGCTATCTCGATTTCACTTCTTCCAAACCTCCTTCCCTTCCTGCTACCACTTCTTCTTCTTCTACCCTTCTTGATACTGATACTTTGGCATCCTTTGGGCCTTCTTCTATTGACTCCTCTGAATATTCTCCTTCTGCTTCTTGCCATTCCGATAACTTGATGGATTTTTCGAGCCATTTTAACGAGACTGATGATATTACAAATATTAGCGGTGAGGGAGAAGAGGTCCAGCAAATCGAGGTGATGCAACAAATCCAAGCTGCTCAGCCTCAAGGAGATTCAATTCCTAAAGTAATTGCACCCCAGACGGAAGAAGAACTCGGGGTATCCACAACAATGGATGAGATTGATATTAATGATAAGCCTGAAACGGATAACAGTAGTACGGAAGAAAGTACGGAAAACAAGGGTAAAGAAAGTAGCCCTGTACGGGTAATAGATGAGGTAAAGAAGGTCATAAGCGTTGACCCCAGTCTGAGTTTGAAGGACTTTGAAGAGGAAGATACGGGGTCCGATACAGAGACATTGTCGACTTCATCTTGCTCATCTATGATTGAAGTTATCCCGAAAGAGAAGCCGGGTGATATCCAGTTCATCAAGGAAGAAGATGAAAATAATAATGAGTTAAAGACCGATGTAATTTATCTTGATGATCCAGAGATCAAAGATAAATCCATAACTTGCTATGAGTTCCAACCTGAGAAAGAGATTATTCCATCGGCTCCTTCCGAATCTGACATTAGTACAGTAGTAATGGATACAGAAATAAATGCTAATCTTCTTGTCAATAACAAGGAAACGACGCTTTCAGCCCAGTCTGTTGAGAATGGAGACAAGACTTCCGGGGAAGTGGCCTCGTCACCCTCAGTAGACACCCAATCTGATAATAACAATAACAAGAAACAGACTATTGACTTACTAAAGTTCAATCCCATTATTGAGCAAGAAAATTACCAAGCTAGATTTGCCCAGAATACAGACATGAATAATAACTTTAATGATGTCAACAACGAATTTAAAACTGCATATAACAATCATCAACAAGACATTTTGTACGATGAACAAGATCCTGAGAAACAATTGGTATCCTTGTGTATCGAAGAAGAGCCTATTTCAGCCGTGGCATTGACTATAGCAAAATGGGAATCATTTTCCAAAAAACAACAACAAATGGAACAATCTGAACGATCAAATATGATCAACAAAGGAAAAGTCCATCTACAATCTTATACAAATAATTCAAACAACAATGTGAATACCAACAATGGCCCTTCAAATCAAAGTAGTCAAACAAACTGCCAGCAAGGCAAAGGAATCATGTCCCCCAAAGGTTACCAATTACCATCGCCATCATCATCATCAGGTCCAAACGCTCAACAAATTGCATTAGCAGCTGCAGCAGCAGCCTCTTCAAATATTCATAATAGTCCTAATGGAAACAGCAATAAAACAGCCCCAGGTTGGAATCCCTGGACGAATAATAACAAAGCCAATAATAATAACGAGATCAAGAATAATGTTCAAGAAGAGGAAGAAGCAATCTATGCGCAACCAAATAGCCAAGCCGGTTCGATTACCACAAGCCTCGCAAATCCTTCTGCAATTTTGAGGGCTTATCCAAAACCGAATTCGCGAGGGGAGATAATCAACTGGTTTAAGGAAGGGGAGATTCATAGATCAGGAATTTTGCTATCTTATGGACAAACTAATCATCATTCACACCCCGTGAGTCCTCATCAGCAGACTGTGACGAGTCCTGTTATCGTTAGCTGGTTCTTTGGTAAGTATAAAAAAAAATCTAATTCTTTGATGAGATTTTGATTAATTAATTGTGAAATTTCTCAATCATTCTAATTTAAGTGATGATATATTCTGTTGTTGATCGTGTACCATGTGTTTGTATGTATTGTTCAGGCCTGATAACCAGACAGCAAGCAGAGGAACTCCTACATAATCAGCCAACTGGGACATTTCTCGTTCGTATTTCAACAAGAATTTGGGGCTACACGCTTTCTTATCAGGTTTTCATTGATTCATCCCAATTAAATTAACATTAAAAAATTACTTGTTGACCACAAAATAGAATGCAATGATTTCAATTTCCCAATTTTAATTAAAACTTTTTTTAAATTATAAATAGTTCAACAACAAAACGAAGCACTTTCTTATCTCGGCTATAAATCCTGCAGTCCCTGCCACCCTGACTGCTGGAGTTGATGGACAAAATGAGGGACAAAATGGAAACAATACTAATGGAAATGGATCACCTTCAACTCCTGGAGGGAAGAAGCAACTAATGTTCACATTCTCACCTGGAGGTCGATACGCTTTTATTGGAACAAATATGACTCCTTATACCACACTTACGAGCTTAATCAGACATCATTCTCATGCCCCTATTACTAAAGCTGGGGGTGAGAAGTTGACCATCCCTTGTCCTGGTGGACCTAAAATTGCTGGCATTGAATATGTCTTCAAATAAAAAAATGTTTTTTTTATACCGAAAACATTATTTGAAAAATTATCTGATTTATTTTGCAAAAAAGCTGTGTGTGACCACAACCACGGATACGGATGATGAAGCTGGAAGTTTTGATATTTTATTATATACTTTGTTTTTTTTGACTGATAATTATTTTTTCTCTTTCTTATTTACCTTTTATTCGTATCTTCAAACATTATATTAGAAGGCATGGACTGTTACTAAATATTTTTGGCAAGTTTATGTTATGCAAACCAGTTTGGCTTATTGATGATTGACATGTCAATATTGTAATATCGACAGACACAGAAAAACTTTGTGTGGAAATGTTAGTTAAGTTCTTTGTCTTAATAAATAAATTAACACCAATTAATCCATTGCCCCTATATAAACTGCAATTTTATCTCTCATCCAGAAATACTTTTGGAATCAGGAAATCAATACAGACATGCTAGAATATTTTTTACCGTCTATAGTTATTTGTCTAGAACTAATCTGTACTTCAGTCGACCTTGTGCTCTGTATTTATTGATTGCACAGGACAATTTAACAATAATGCAAAAATGAACTGCAATTTGAAGCTCATTGCAAAATATTATAATGCAGAATAAAAATTCTGGGGTTTAAAACGAATGCCAATTACCTTCGATAATTTCGACCGTGTTCTCAACATTCTAATGAGCCACGTTATACCAGATTGGTGCAAGTTAAAAATCAAAATAATTTTTTCTTACTAAATGTGCTGTAGATTCCAGCTAATTTAATTTCGAAATATGCGTAAACACTAATTTCCAAAGGATGGTGAATCCCATTTATATTTTTTTGTACCTGCTAACCTACCCATTAGAGTTTCCACCGTTTTGCCTCATTCTATCATAAGAAAAACATTCTTTCCAGTTTAGATAACATTTTTTGCATGATATTGGCCTTGGCACCTAAGCTCAATTTAATGGTTCTGCATGTATCTGGAATCTGGTTTCTCTCAGGTATATATCCACATTGACTGGATAAAACAAATAAACAAGTACAATGGCATATCCTGTATACGTTTTATATAAATCCGTATTTTTACCATTCTATACTGAATATGAATTTTATATCCAGAATCTTGTAGAAAATATTTGCGTCTCTTAGTTAGCGTTTGACTTTTCTCTATAGAACACCAAATTTGCATATAAAAAACATTTATAAAATCACAAGAATTGAATTTTAAATTGTAATTAACAATGATTAAACTACAACGATACTTAAGTTTACTCTCTATTGTGGATATTGTAAGTAATAAAATATTTTTAAAATTATTCAACCGAAACGGTTACAAACTGATATTAATGTTTGTATTTCCTTTAGCTCCTGTTCTTTGCGGTACTAATTGCTAGTGTTGTGACCGAAAAGTACGTTTGTGAATTGCAGCCGATACCCATACCGTTTTTAACTAATGGAACTGAGGGTTTGTTAAACTTTTTTTGTATTATTTTTTTTTAAATTTGTCAGCAACTTTTAGTTTTTCGAGTGATTTTTTCTCGAATTTTTTTCATACAAATTTTTCAAACTTGTATGTTTTTTATATAATAGGATTCCAACCTGAAAAGACGATTTGGGATTATAGACTCATTTTACTATCCAAAGTTCAGCAATATGGTAAATCATTTGTAATTCCATAAGTAGTAAATAGTGCATTAAATATATTAAATGATAGACTTCAGATTTAAGGGATGTGTACGCTTAAGGATTTTTTGTTCAATGTGATGGAGGACACAAAACTACATCGAAAAACGCATGTAAAAATAAATTCATGAACATTCCAATTTTGAATATACCTGCTATGTTAAAAATAAGTTTCCACTATTTTATCCCAGAAACCGTGAATTTGAAAAAAAAATTGAAATTTTTGTACCCTCCATCACCCTAAAACAAAAACTTGTTATGCGGACCCATCCTTTCAGTGTTTTTTGTGTACTTATTTCACAGGGCCTGAAGCCTATCATTCTGTATACGGTCTCATATTAATCATAGCAATGGGATATTTTGTCCTGGAACTTTGGCTCTTTTGCGTCCTCAACAAAGGAGTGAATCAGGTAACTTTGAATTTAAGTAGTTATTTAAATTACCTAAAATTTAGCATAATACACTGTGAGAACTTTTTCTCCTGTTTGTAAAAACTGTATTTGCCTATTTTGCTTAAAAATAGTTTTATTGAGAAAAATAGGCAAATACAGTTTTTTTAAAACCTTTTTTTTGAATTCGTAAATAAGTCATTGTGGTTAAAATTTTAACTTTATAGTAAAGCTTAATTTTAAATATTTAAAAATCATTTCATTTAATCTATCTTAACAGTATTAAAGCAGGAATTTATGCTAATGACTTTATTTATTTTCTACACAGAAACGACCAGAATTTTGTACGAAATGGATTGTGTGGAGAATTTTCCTTCTCACGATCACATTAGCTGCTTCAGCGTTCCACATATCTCATTTACAGATTACCTGTACGGAAGCAATTGTTGTTCCGTTTTGCATTTTCAGAATTTTATCCCTCTTCTTCGTGTTCGACTTTATAATCAAGGTTAAGAATTCCAGCTCTAATGACACTATCATTATGACTGGAAATGAGAAATTGTAGATAAATTGTTAAAAATGTTTTAGTATTCCGAACTAAAATATGTATGTATATAACTTATTTTATATTGGAATTTTATACCAAACCCGATATTAAAATACTATTGCTGTGATTTTATATATTTATGTTTTTAAAATAAAAATTTGTGGTTGATTTATATCCATTTAGAAATGAGGTGAGGTGAAGCGGTTTGAAGTTTAATGATCTAAGCGATAATGAATCTGTGGTTATTTGATTTTCGCTATTATTTCCTCCTATGTAATTTAATTAAGTAGATTGAGAATTAGGGTCATTTTATTACACTGTAAAAATCGTGTAAATATCATTGTGATTCATAATTAAAAAATATAAAAATAAATAAATAATTTAAAATTAATTATGAATACCTTCAAGTTTCAAATCATTTTATTCAGTACATTAGCCATATTGCTAACAGAATTATTATCCACTGGATATGGAAGATTAGTGACAATCCGAAAGTGCTGTCCTGTCAATCAAGTTATCGATGTAAATAGAATGAAATGCAGAGACTCAGGTGAAGCCAAATGGTATCCTCGATACTATCCAGATTCGATTGTTGATCAAGAGAATGAGGAGGAAGACAACAATTACGAAATCGTTACGAAAATCCCGAAATGTTCAGGTGGTCGAGGTGTTCATGTTTTACCTTTGAAGGATCTCAGTCGTCATTCCGTGCCTGCGGCAAAGTAAGCTTTTTAAACAAAGTTTAAACATTATTTCCCTGATTAAAATACAATTCAAATTTAATATTTAATTTAAGGTTTCGACTTTTGAAATCCGGTCGTATAGTTGGTAAGCACGCTAATGGAGACTGGATCGATATCCCCTTAAATTCTTGTATTGATGGAATTATGAATTTTGCTGAGCCAGATGAGTCAAGCGTTTTTACGGGAGAGGAAATTGATCAAGCCATTATCACCTGCCCTGTTATCGATCAGGATGTTCAAGAATAAAATATTATTTGCCAAAAATAATGTTTATTAAGTTTTCCTCATAATATGTAAAGTAGCATACCATAATTACCATATAATGACTTATGGGCTTAATAAAATTGCTTAAAATCTTGTTGATTATTAAATTTATTCTGCAAACTCGGTAAATATTTTTACCACTTGCCACTTGTAAGCTAATAATTTTGCATTCCTAGATTTTTGTCGCAAATTTTGTATAAATTGTCCCTAGCGTTTGTTTGATCAAGCAACTAAACTTTGATTATGTATTTTATGCTTCTTGAACTGTGTTAGTAAAATGCAATATTCTAACGATTTTTGTGGTTCTATCAACATTTCAATACTAAACCTTTTATTTTTGAACTTATCTTAGTAGATGAAAATAAATAAATCTTCCTTACTATCAAAATTATTTCCATGGTATAATCTCAATTAGCGGTTTTAAGAAAATAAATTGCAGATTTTAAGGCTCCAGACTAGTTATCACTAAGCAAAATCAGGGAGTCAAGGGTGGTACTTGGACCCTGCAGTTCTCTCA
>JAQGBQ010000373.1:0-23733 GCA_034698485.1 Vertagopus arboreus | reverse complement strand
AATTGAAATTTTTAATCATTTTGAAAACTTTGAGCAATATCTATTTGAAGGTTTCAGTTATTTTAAAATCATTTTGTTAATTGAGTTGTTTTGATAAAAAAGATTGTTTTTCAAGTTCAGAAATGTTGAGTTATATTTTGAATTGGTTTGAAATATTTAAAGTTAACTTAATAGATTGTGTAGTGGATGGCTTATTGTCATAGGTAGCATGTTGTAATGGGTAGCTTATTGCATCGGTAGCTTATGATGGGTAGCTTTTTGTACTGGGTAGCTTATTGTTATGTGTAGCTAATGATGGATGGCTTATAATGAATAGCTTATTGCGGGTAGCTTTTGATGGGTAGCTTTTATCCGTACACCATATTGATTTGCGGAAATAAGCTACCCATCAAAAGCTACCCGCAATAAGCTATCCATTATAGGTTTATAATGAATAGCTTATTGCGGGTAGCTTTTGATGGGTAGCTTTTATCCGTACACCATATTATTATAACCTAGTTTTAATTAGGTTTCCAACATTGAATAAAAATAACAATCTTAAACTTGGTTGTTTAATTTTGGACAGGTAGCGTAAATATTTCAATACAACCCACATCAACTACAGTGATAAAAAATGGTCAAAAATAGTTTATAATTACATGTGGCAGATTGCAAATTGATTATAACGTCTGTTACTGACTTTTTGACTGGAACACAAGAAAAAAGTAATCCAAATATCTAGACAACCTCTGGGAGTTTTACGATTGAAATCCAAGAAATAGGAAAATTCTTTTCTCTAGATCAAATTTGAAATACAGGAAAACTGAAGTAAAATCTGTCCTTTGCACAGATTTCAATGTGTGTTTTTAAACCCTGTTTGGAATTGGAAATGTCTGGAGACATCACATACACGAAATTGAAAAGAATTCGATTATTAGTATTCACAAGATAAAACAGCTTAGTTTAGGTTGATAAATAAACCATAGGCAAATAAGGGACCCGGATGGATTACAATTTACTACTAAACGATATACTTTGATAATGTAATATAATACGGTAGCCTCCGCAGATTTCATTTTCTTGAAGTAGGAATTGGGAATTCCGAATAATTTTCAAATGATCAGAGCAGTTGGATGAATTCCCAGGCGGGCTCCATATTTAACATTAGTATCAAAATGAATTGTGCAATAGAAGTGAAATGCGGTAGGTAACAAACTCATAATGCGTAATCGTGAGATGACATTTCTCTAGTTATTGGAATCTTACGATCATTTCACACAGTTTGAAGTCAACGACAGGAGAGATGGTATCTAGTCGGAAAGGCAACTGGTGGGCTGTATGCTCGTTAGAATATCCTCTCAAGATGGGACAAATTGGGAATGCCGAGTTGACAAAATGAATACTATAAAGTAAACATGGCTTACTATATAATATAATATTATTATAGTCACCTCTGGAAAACATGAAAAACATTCTGAGCTTAATGCTCCACAACTTCGGCCCTCAAGATCATTAAATGAACTCGAGTCTCATATAGTACCACCACCACCACTGCTGTTGTCTATGTATATCATCCATTTTATTTCCTTTTATATCCCACCGTGATCTCATCTCTGTATTTCTGCTACCTTCTAAGTAAATGGAAAAGATGAGAGAACTGGAATGGATTTCCAGAAATTCTCTAGACTTACTTAGGTTCTGAGAACTCATACAGAGTCTTTCAAATATTTTACTCGGATCGGAAGTTTAATAAACTCAGATTCCACCAGAAAACTTGGCCAGGGTTGTAAAATATGAATTTTCATCCAAATAACAACATAAAGTAAAGTAGGTTGCAGGTTAGCATTTTCATCGTCACTTTGTGTATCGGCGGTATTTCTTCCCTTTTATGCATTGTACTTTGCAGTCCAGACGTTTTTTGGTATTGCATAAATCCAAATCAGGGAATCAGCAGGGAGCTACCTCTTCTTGTCTGTTAGGCATTGGAAACTTTCACGGAGCTAAAAGGAATGAGAAATTTCCTCCCATATTACAAGATATATATGAAGGATAAGACGAATCTATAAAATGCTAGTAACTCAGCAAGTAAGTTAAGGAGGAAGAGATTGACGAAATTGATGTCGTAAAAGGAGCTCAAAGGAATACTTAATAAACCTTTTTACTATTTACGTTTAAGATCTTAAACTCTGCGGAGTTTATAAGAATTTCGGATTTTACGGACAGAAGTTAAAGCCACTTCACGTCCCGGTGAGTCCCCTCTATCAATTTATTCAAGCGGTATAATTACACTATGGCTATTATAGTCATTATTTAATAATGAGATCCCTTAAAAGCCGGTTTTGCTGTCTCATTAAACACAACACGAGAATGGAATGGATTCATTTGTACGACAACATTGAGATTACTACTCCTTTGTCTTTCCTTATTCAAACAAAACACACACAGAGCCTTTTGAGAAAGATACGAAGGAGAAAGAGAGAACTGGGACATTTAATATTGAAATTAATTGGATCTGAGTTGACAGACGGAAAGTACAGAGGATAGAAGATAAGGGAATAGACCGGCTGTAAGTTTCAAAGAGATCAAGTTCACTTAGATGGACTGAGCTTTCTGATTGTGATATCTACTGTGGGTGTATGAAGTGATAGTAAACCTACTTTCAGAACTTATATTCATACAGATCTTGATAAAACTTCTTTGTGTAGAGGATGTAGGAAAAGTTTCAGTCTTGCTCTTTGCATCTCCCTTCTTCTTCTTCTTCTTCGGTCCTCTTCATTCTCAGATCAGATTCAAGTCTCACAATCACAAGGGACATAAACCGAAGAATAGACACAAGCCTGTCATTCTGTCGGCCAGTGATTGTGTAAAACTAATGAAAAAGGACAGCCACCCGTACAGCTTGACTGACACTAGCCTTGGACCTCTCGGAATATTAAATTACATTAAGCATTTATTCCATGGTGTTAGTCTGCTAGTAAGATATATTATGCACTTCTTCTATTCTTGAGATCTCGAATCCCCAGAAATTCGTTGTGACTCAAATAATCTCTGAAAATGTGATGTGAATGACTCTCTATATATCTAAACTATGCACTGCCAATATGTAAGGAATGTTGATTGAATACGAGTACCAACACCAATTAACTGGAATTTTCTTTACACGAAGAATGCAATTTCATCCGAATTAATTTCAGTCTTTGATGATATCCGAGATTACTATCTTCTTTGGTACACACGAAAACACTTCGTGACTACTGACTTGGTTGAATTAAAAGTCTACCCTGCCAGGTTGAAAACTAACGTCTTCCTTTCGCAACGGAAATTAAGTGTCGTTGGCAGTCCTTTAGTTCCCAAATTTATCTTATAATACTTCCGTTGACAAAACGGGAAGTTCTGGTTACCCTGTTGTATAAAAACTTTCCAACACTGCAAGTCAAACTCAGGTTACAAAAAAAATAAATCCTTCTGCATGCTTCGTTAACTTTCTATCCCACATTCTTACAAATGTGGAGAAAGTAGATATTATTTGTATGGGAGATCTCAGGACATACATAACTTTTGCCATTTGTCGTCCTCTCTCATTTCCCAAATTGTTAAACCATAGCACGAACTTCTAGCCCCGGACAGGCACATGCAACAGGGCTTATTTTCTTTTATACAGTATACACTTTCAACCACATATTCATTTCCTTTCATCACACGAATCACACTTTTTTCTACCTTATCTTAAAGCCTTAAATGCAGGTAAGAAATAGTAATGGTGATTACTACTATTAAACTACATTTATGATTGAGAGGCGTTGGATTTATATTTCCGCCAAACAATCGGAGCTTTGTATTTACTCTGTTATCATAAACTCTACTTCCACATTCGCTTAGCTTATCGTGATGTAGAGCTATTAGTTTTATTGTATTTATATTGCTGCTCGAAGGTGTTGTTTGATGATTAGTTTATCAGTGTTTTGACAAGCAATCTATCATTGGTGTTGAATGGAGGCATGTACAGATTATAACATAAGAAAATACAACCCGTCTTTACAAAATGTACCTAGATTTTGTATGATTAAAATAACGTGTATAGTTGTGTAATTATACATATAAATTTTAAAGTCCGGAAAAACGCCATACGGTCTCTTATGTCGCAAGCGTCAGTACAATGTAATGTAAGGTAAGAGAAAACAGGAGTACAGAAGGAGGTTTAGAATTTCACAATAGCACAAAGTAAAACTACTAAAAACCTTTCATCTCATCGTGAATGTTCATAATAATAATACTTTCCGTATGCAAAGTAAGTGCTCCTGCTTTTCCTCTTCCTTCCTGGTCGGACGTTACTGTTTCAAAAGTTACATCTAAAATTCTTCACAAGTTGAATTTATATCTCCCTGTTGGAAGGTTCTTTTGTTTTTCTTTTGAGTTTTTGGTATGACATATGCATCCAGCCGGTTTCAGAAAGAGCTTAGAACTTATGTCAGAGCACTTATGCTTCTCATGTTGATGCTGGGACAGGACAGTAGAACTCTACGAATGCCAAAAAAGTGACCTAACTACGTAGAATGGAGAAAATATTTTTGTTTGATGCCCGTTTTTTTTACATACGGAAGTACTTTTATGAGAATCAGAATTCATTTCCTTTATTTGCATAAACAATAAGGGTAGAGCAGCAGACCCAGATTTCTTTCTTACTTTCTCATTTCCCCAGAATTAAAACTACTTTCTTTCTGATGCCAAGGAGAAATTATATGGATATCATATGTATACATATTTCATGCCCTACTTGCTCTATATTATTACTAGACTACTGTTGATGATGCACTTGAATTCTTAATATGAAAGTGTAGTTTCTTTTGTTGGTTTATAAAAATATCATTCTATTTTAGATTCCTACATTATTATTATTTCAAGACACCAAATTCTTGAATGGTTTACTATCTATGATAAGTTGGTTTACGTGCAATTTTGTTGCAGACATAGTCCATTGAATTTATATGTAATCAAATTTTAAAAATGCGTACAATGTAAAATTTAAAAACTGTGATGGAAGTTACTCAACTTCCTTATAAAACTAGTCGAGCATGGTGTTTTATTTTAATTGTTTTCTTACTTTATAAGGCATCCAAACCATCAAAGTTCATTCTCATTCCAACCAGGTTTGCTTTTAATTGGATACGCTTCATATGTTTATACAATTACACTATTACCGATAGATAGGTGTGCTATTTTCTTTATTCCTTACTTGCTACAAATGTAGCACAAAAAACTCTTCCTTTATGTAGTTTAAGAACAACGAAGTTTTATATTGCGTTAAAATTTGTTGTCTTAGATGAACCAGTCTTAATTAAAAACAAAAACAACAAATCATACAAAATATACTTTGAACATTATTTTCTTGATTTAATAATTATTAGATCGATCATTGTTGGAGCGTGGACTAATATTCAGTTGAAGTAATTACTATTTCACTTCGCGGAAAATATACAGAAAATCCAGGAATCCTAAATACTAGTAAAAGTACAAAGCTTAATTGGCACAATTTGACCTAATATGCTATTGATAAACCATGAATCATATTGTCAAAAGAAATTTATCTATCTATATCTCAAAGCCAAAAATTTTACTAATTAATTTCATGATAGAACCAAAGTCATATTAAAGCGATTTCTTCGTAAAACTTTATTGCTAACTGTTTCCAATTTCTTCCCTAATTTTATTTCAAATGCTGAATGAAAGCATGAAATTGCTAAAAATTGCAAAAAAGAGTATAATTCAATTAAGAAATGATAGAACTGTGAATTGACGAATCAGTAAAAAGTAGGGAGGAATGAAGGATTGAAATCAAACTTGTCAAATTCGAACCCAAAGGATTTAGTTGATTTGATCGCTGGCAAAAAGCTAATCATTGTACACGAAGAAAGTAAATGAGGAAAATCTATGCAGATAATGAATTTTAATTGAATCACGTCACTCATTGTGGCATATTGTCAAGATTTCCAAATTTATCTTTTGCTTTGCAATGCAGCAGCTTCAATCTCAGCTTTCATAAACTCTTCTGGTTACTTATATTACGTTAATATTAGCATATTAAAAGAATCTGTAGTTTGAATTCACTGCTATGTGCGTAGTTCGAATGAAATATTTTTTAATCTATGTATTAATCTCGGATGATTTTATTCTATCATATTTTCAAATTGAATACAATTATTAATTTTCCATAGCTGAACGAATCCAAAAACTTGCTGAAAAGTTTAATTCACTGCTATAGCATTTCGGATTTATATACAGCCCAATTAAGTTATTCAAAGTATTGAGAGTTTCTAACTTTTTACTATCATTCAAATGTATCTAATACCTTGTTCCATCCTGCTGAAATTAATAAACCTATGTAATAAAGTAACTTGCAAATTCAGCAATTCAGTTATAATCCGATATAGTGAATGAATGCGAAGATCGATAGGCTGTGTGATAATGACGTTAGATTTTATGTGACACTACACTTTTCCATCTGCCATATACTTATTATATATTTTCAGCTACATATAAAAAATCCTTAGATCAAAATTTTTATTATCTGTTCGTTAGAGACATTTGTAACTCATTGCCTCTTACACATATATTATTGTAAGTATAAAATTTATATTCAACAATTTTGGCGAACCAGGCTTTGAAGATATTCGAATTGCGACGACGGTATTTTTGAAAGAAGCAGAGTTGTAAGGCTTCCGAGGATTAGTAAATTAAAGTCATATAAACTTGTCGGATGGCTCCCGGGGTTATATTGTGTAGAAGATTAAATCCAACCGTCTGGTCAAAGGTCTGGTGTGACAAAGCATCAGGCAACGGCTTTCACCAACTAGCTGAATCAGCAACACTGCCACGATTTACACTGCCAATTTCGACTCCCTGCTGGCAAGTAATAGCAGTACAATATGTGTGTCATAAGATGATCAATACTATTAGGGCATTGATACTAAGCATATGACTGAGAGAAAAGTACAAATTGGGTTTTATTTGACTATTTCAAAATATAATTGCTGTCATTACTGTTCTGGAATACGAACGGAAACACACTGCACAGTAGGTTATTATTTCTGATGTAAAAGAAATTCTCTATAAAAAATAAAATTTAATCCCATTTGCAAAATTGGATTATAGAACTGTTACTACCAAATGTTAAACACTACTTTGTAACATTATATTTAAAGATGGTAATACTATAACATGTAATTCGTACGGCTTTGACACTTTAAAACGATAATGATTTGAACCCATTCGTAAAACGTTATATGTTGCTGCAAACTAAAACATTTCATTCAATTTTTGCGAACTAAACACCTCAAATATTGTAAGCGTTTGCATAAAACAAAAGCCTTTACGCTATATGTCAATCATAGAAATGGGCACAAAACTAACCTAAAAGTGGTACTTGAAACTGAAATGGCTGAAGGCTCTTGAAAACTTTCCCTCTCAAATGATCAAGAACAGACTGAGCTCCTCAAATTTTATGCAAGTTTAGAGTTTTGACGATCCTACTGAAATGACCTGACAATGTTAAATCAAACCCTCATCTCTATTACATAGATTCCAAAAAATCTAGTATACTGAGATTGAACCTCAACAAAGAAATGAGAAAAGTTGAGGTTGGTAGAGGACAAAAGAGTTCCTTTGACTTTCGCTAAAAGTAAGTACCTATTGGCTCCATTTCCAGTTTCAGTGTAAATGCGTTATCCGATGAGTGAACTAGCCTAAAACTGAGGTCATTCCTAAGAGTTCTTTTCTTTTTCCATTCCATGTCACTCTCCGCAGGAGAAACTTTTGATGCTAAACCAAAATGAAGAGAAAAATCACTAAGTGAAAATCAGAGTCAAGCTCATCAACGAAACCCACAACCGGACGACGAATCCAATTTCAGTTCTATTAGTTGGCAAAACACAGAGGAGTAATTGAATAAGTTTTTAGAAAAAGGAAATGGATAAATGCAAGTGTGAAACGGGGGTAGTAGTACAACAGGCAAAGGAGCCTTTACTTCACCATTAGTCTACTTCTCAATTCCTTCCATTGATGTTTTATAGAAAGAACTGAAACGAAGCAATGCTATTACAGTAATTTTCTGACATATCGATTTCAATGGCCATCAAACATGAAACACAATGGAAATGGAGGCGATAAGAATGCTGTAATAACAAACGATTTTTTCCTTGAAGGAATCCAGAATCTAGGAATCAAACTCGATTTCAATAACCCTGTCCTCTTATCTATACTTTCTATATAGTCTCCAATACTGAAGAAAACATATCATCATGTTTTCCTATAGACTATCAACTATCAACATGCTATCAACATAACAGCCAAATTTTTCTGCTTGGTAAATCCTAGTTGCCTCCTGGGTAGGACTGTAAGTGAAGTTCTAACATCTATTCTACTCTAAAATGTAATAGGTTCCGAGCGAGCAACGGATGACGAAAATAGAATAATCTATACTAGTGCCGTACTTCCGTTAGGAAAATAAATTGGGATGTAGTACCGGATCATCTTTTCCCTTCATCTAATTGGAATTCCCTTTAGAAATTCCTATTAGTAGATTTAATACCATATGAAATAAGACAGACAAAGGGAGATTTATATAAAGCATTGAATAAAAATTGACCACCGACTGGATGATTTATTAAATTCCTGTGGTTTCTGATAAGAACCCGTTCTGTTTCTGTGCATCAGCCTATATAATATGTAGTTGAGAAATTGTTAGTAGTTTTTAGGTTGATTCAAGACTGTGGTGTTAGTGGTAGGCTTTGGATGGCTTAAGCCAGGAATGTCACGATGTATCAGGCAGACCATAAAAGGATTTCATCTTCCACACCCCTTCAATTTCCTTTTGCCAAGTGAAAGAGAAAAGCTGTGAAAGGATATGATGTTCACTAAAGCTGCAATTCCCAATTTCGATATCCTTCGTCCGACGTTCTACCCTTTTCGTAACTTACTGATGCTCACTTCAGGATTTGAGATAAGCACACTTTTGTACAGAGAGAAAGCCGCTGCTGATGTTGTCTTACACTGCTTTCTCCGCCCTTATTATGTACATTCCTCGTTACATCTCATCCTCAGTCTAACTGAATTTGTCAATCTCAAAGATCTCCACCCAACAATCTCTCCACATTTCCACAACTTCAATAACATCAAACATTTGAAGCTTCCAGTTGCGTGGTTCCCCACAGAAATTGTAAATGCAAGATTTCCAATTTGACTACGCCCTGCACTTATTAATATTTAACCGGAAAGCCCGAGATTTAGAAATTTTAAGCAAAGAAATTATAAGCGTCAATGTTAATAAGATCAAACATTAATACTTTCGTATAATGGCCGTACAATGGTAGCAACATCACTACTGTACACATTTTTTTTATACAGATAACTAACCTAGAGAAAACTTCATTCACCATTAGAAGTTTTCTTGAATATAAAACATCAGGAAATTACTTTGCATTTTTGCAGGAAAAAATATCAGAAAGGACCATTAATCATTTTCTTCTCAGTTATTTCCCACGCTATATTATTTCATGTGCAAGAAGAGCTAAGATTTATAATCCCATTATTCTATACTTCTTTTATAGTGTCAACTCTGATTTTCTTCCGAATGAACAAGACACCAGCGCTAGAAAGGCTTCATTTTCATCGATCAGTCATCCATTACTTATTTTTAAACCAAGAGAGAGAGAGAGAGAGAGAAAGTCTACAACCGCCTACATACATTCACCTGTTTAAGAACACTTTGCCTCAGATGAAACTAATATTTTGCTCAAAGTTAGATCCTCTTAGGGGAATTCATTTTGTTCTGAATCATCGACCGGAGGACATATTTACGGAACTTGGTTGTCCTTGGATAGTTTATTTTTAAAAAAAAGTAGGATAAATTAATCTCAGGTAGTCCTTGATTCTATGAATAAACCTGAGGACTTTCTTAAGACATAATACTAATGAGGTTTCTGTCACATATGCTCAATATTACTAACCAGTGCTAAATACTTATATATGTAAAAGTAGGTTAAGTATGTAGTTTAGCAGTTGGATTTGGATTAATATAGGCGTCTTGCTTGATATTGCAATCAAGTATTCAGCTAAAAGCTCAAGGATAATGAACTTCCTGACTTTGAAGTTTGGGAAATTAATATGCTGAGTATACATGAGTGTTTACCCTTGATTAGTGAAGAAAGTCAATATAGTGAGTTTAGAACAAGTAGGAGCACATAATCGAATTGTATTGATGACAAAGTAGACACCAGGTGAGAATAAAGAACGTGATGGGTTTTGCAATGTCTCTTCGAGTTCATTCAAGAACCAATAGTTCTCAGCAGCCTGTTCATAAATGGTCTTAGTCACTCCGAGTCCCAAGGTCCCCAGTTTATTTTTACAAGATAGCAACTGCTGAAGAAGAACAGAAAGAAACCTCCATAAGGCAAGACTAAGAATAGGATAAGAGACTCTTTTCAGAAACTTCTTCCTATTTTTTTGTCTGTAAAAGAACTAAAGTTAACGTGCCACATTCAACAAGCTCTTTTCCTTAGTATTTTTCCATTTGACTCTTCTTCCATCAGTAGACACTCTCTGTTTTCTAAAAGTAATAGGAAAACTTTCGTGCTTTCTTTGGCCTGTCGATTGTGTTCTTTTGTCAAAATGGAAAGTCAATGGAGCTTTCTGTACTTCATATATCGAAAATCGGGTGGCCCACAAAAAAATCTATGTAAAATTTAGAACAACAATGTAAAAAAAACTGTTGGATCTTCAACAGCCTCAGTGTTATTAAATTTTTAAACCTGAGATAATTTGAATATTTCAATAATGAAAGTTATCAAACACATTTAACCGACATCTAAAGGTAGAAAACTACTGAAAAATATTCACCAACTTGATATAAATTTAAGTCGAGTCAGAATTTTTGTTTATTAATTTTCTCCAAATTTCTAGATTTTGTAGTTCATCATTTACTTTGGTAGTAAAAGAAGCAGGAGTACAACTAGTAACGGAATTGAAACTAATTAATTAGAGATCCGTCATAGACAAGAATCTCCATGCAGTTACTTCAATAAGAACAAAAATATTTTGAATTGCATGCAATAAGTATGAGTTTGTTCGTGGTTCACCCTAAGAAAACTTTTGTCTCTATGTAATGTAACACAAATACAGAAATGTTCATGTACGTACAGATATAAAATTCCACAAAAAGAAGAAGCCATAAGCAAAGTTTAGATACTTATTCCCTCGTTATTGGAAGAAAAATACATTATTGCAATTTTGTTTCTAGCTTTCACAACTCATAACAACGTCTGGAGGCTGTTGGGCAGAGTTCTAAAAGACACTTTGAGACAGTTGTTATCTTAAGAAATAACAATAGTCTTATACCACCACGTATAGCAATCGTCAAAATGTGAAATGACATTATTGTATTGAATACTTACGAGTGTATACAGCAGAGAGAAAGTACGCTATGGAATTTATAGATAGAATAAAAATTTAAGCACTAAATTTTTTGCCATATGACCTTTTTATGGAAGATATATGATATACCACGATGATGTTACCAATACTCAGGTCGAAAGGGTTCATATCCCCAAAAGATGAATTCAAAGTAAAATGACTTTACAACCAGTTACTCTTATCTTCAATGGTCCCTCTCTGTCTTCCTCGTTTTGAAAGTACATTCAACATTGCTTACACAAAGAACCCGTCACCCGTATATAATATTATACAGATCTCTTTACCTACCTATAGTTTTTGTACAGCATCATTATCTATCTACTTGCATATCAGTCCCATGAGAATTTAGTTCCCAGGACAGGACATAAGTATCTTTTTTCTTTTCTTCAAGAGTTAGAAACATTTCTCCACTTTCTTCGACTACCTTTCCCATTCTCTATTTCACTTCTCGCATTAACTTTCCCACGAAGAGCAATTTTGGTATGGTGATCCTCAACTACGATGGATACAATACATTATATACAAAGACAACCATGCATAGCAAGAAGCAAGATTCTAAGATATTCCAAGTTCTAGAACCAGAACAACCGGAAAATAATAATTTTCTATTTTATTCCATTTAATATCAGAAAAGCTGAGCAAACTGAAGAACGAGTCAAGCCAACTAACCGAGTATTCTTGTGTTCATGAATAGGAAAGTTGCTTAGAAAGATTGGATGGAAGACAAAGCAATTCTAAAATGGATACGACTGACTGGAAATACAAGAGATAGAGCATGACAGTAAATAATGTTTCGTGACATTTACTAAAAGTCACCACATATTTCCCTCATTGGAATAAATGTTTGCAAAATTAGTAGGTCCAGTGGTTTCTATATTAACAAAGGGGCTTGACAAACTAACTACTAGATATTGTGGACACAACAATGTTCAACACACGTGCCTCGCCTTAGAAATCCATGCGTTGAATTTGCAGTGCGGTTGGTGAGCTAGGTCATAAAGAAAAAGCTTCATAAAGCTGACATAATATATAAATGTACATATAGGTATTAATTTGTACACGTATATATATAGTGCTTATATAGTACAGGGTGAGGAATGGGATGTCCTAAAATCTAATCAACTTCGATCTTGCAATATTAGTGCTTTGACCTCTCACAGTTTGACTCTTTCATATATCCATTCTACAAAGGGAAAACTTGAGTAAAAGTATGTTTCTCTCTGCTGCTGATATGTACTCGTGTATTTTCTCGTAATTTGAACAACTACTGCTAGTGACATGGGCGTTCGCTGTTTTTGGTGCTTTCCTTTTCAACTGGATTTCTGATCTATGGTCACAAGTCTCACAAACAAATTCAACTGCTCTGACTTAGACTGTCGTTTTACAACGTGATACTATGGTACATATTTCCTTTCTATCTGTAAAAGTCAACATTCAAGACGTGAATTTCCTGTGCAATGAACAAATAGAGAAAGAAGCATGGCCAGAATACTTGAACAAGCCATCCAACTCTATTTCTGGTATATAAAATATATTTAGGCATGGGCGTGCCCTTCACATAAACTGTGTACTGTGTCGAGGGTCGACTAGTTCAACCCTACGAAAGCAACACCAAGACCAAGTTTTTGGTCCCGAAGTGGCCACTCATCACCTCTGCACTCCATGACGGGGTTTTCGTGGCCAAGGATCACCATATGAAATACAGTCATATAGTAGTGGTCACTACTCTTTAAGGCCATAAAGTAGCCGCTGAGTTGGAACCTCTGTCTAAAATCCTAAAATCTAGAACACTCTCCGAATTTAGTACATGTGTAGCGAAATACGTATATATAAATACATTTTATTATAGGTACCTGCAATACTTTTAGTTTTCTTTATTTTATATCCTGACGTACTTTATTTCTAAAAGTAAATGCAGTAAAGTATCTGTGTAATACGATCCTTGAGACTTTAAGACTGACCCCTTGGGTTGCTTTCCCTCATGTTTCTAACAGGAGATAGACAGGTATATGTTTGTTAGATTGCATCCTATACGTAGGATTTACTATCCACATAAAAGCATCAACCAAAATTTATGCAGGAGGCTTAGGTATCCTTAAAACATTTCCAAAGTATCCTTTTTATCTCTAAGGTGCATTAACTTGATGCAATATAATCCATCTTTATAATATAGACCAAATAACATCCCTCAACTTTGCCTTCACCTAATACTATACTACTGTGTAACTTCATTTAGCTGCCTACGACGGATGATGCTCTGGCCCATTCAATTGAGAGCGATCTTAAGGCCCTTTGGCATTCTGTTAAGAAAGTGAGAGATACTTTCACCATATGGGTAAAAGTTGATATGTTTTCTACCCTACGTAAGTCTTTCTTATCAAACCATATATCTTCCTTGCCACTTAAATCAAGAATTCCTGTCACTATCTCTTTCATCTCATTGGGTGCTTAACCACCCCAGCCTAAACTTATTGTGGCAAGCCTTAGCTAGAGAGTGCGAAGAAGATTTAGTTAATGGCCCACAGGATCTTTATAATTACACATTTATTTCATTTCTCCCTTCCTAAGGGATTTTCATAGGGGTTTGATTAACCTTAGTGAAAGCAGAGCTAAATCCAATAAAACCAAAGGCAAATAATATGTAACCTTGTCAGGGGAAAGTTCACATTATTATTATGTGTCCTTTCTTCTGTAGCACGTTGCCCCTATAATAATATGTGATGGTTCAGAACAGATCAAATAACAAAATAGTAATAGTGTAGGTAAGTGAAACCGTTGACAAATAAGTATATGTATTTTGTCCATGAGATTGTAATTTGGATGGTGTGCAAATGGCTGCAAAGTAATTTATTTCACAGCAGCAGTCGGCAAAGGCAGAAAGAAATAACTATCTAGGCTCGCAATACACTATCACTAGCTGCATTTTACATGAGGGAGGCATCACTCATATTACAGTGTATATAGTTATTATCCTGCGTTGCTTTCGATTGCATGCTTCATGGAGAAAGTCCTCAGGTTTCGGTCTTGTAGGATGGCACAACTCTACAAGTCTATAGGACGGATACAAATTCTCATTGCTTGTATGCTTTATAGAGCATGCTACGAACAGTGTGGAGTGTTGCATTATGTATACATAAAAAATCGATGTCTTCATCAAAGCAATAATGACATCATGTGCTCAAGAGTCATATTTATACTTTTACTTAGACATCGCTTCCTTCCTCTCCATACTTTATAGAACGAGGTGACACTTCAATACCAAACTTTATGAGATGAGGAGGTGGCAGTCTACATAATCAGCAAGTATATACCTATCCAATATTGTTTCCTTGCTTGCCGTCATGCAAAATGATAATATATTTAATATATTCCAAAGAACTATATATAAGTAGCCTGGTTAAGCAAGGCCAAGCCTTCGAGGCTGCTGTCTCCTGTCATCTGTAAGACTTCGTGGGATGGAAGGATCTCTTGCTCACGAAACATAAAATTAGATAAAAGGACTTTCAAAAAAGATGATGGATTGCTTATAATATTTTCTACATCCAGCAGTCGACTTTCATATATATAATAATGCAACCTGACGGGCTCGTATGATATGTGTACAGGGAGTTATATTTTTTATATTTCAATTACAAATGATATACTGATTATAATTTATATATTTGTAAAGAAAGATTAGAACGGATTTGCTTACCACATTTTGGAGTTCTATCCCAACGTCCGTTGATACAATTTATTGTATTTGAATCCCCTGATCGTAGACGATAGCCACGGTTGCATTTTATAATAGCTTGGGATCCGTTCGAATACATCCCGTTGTATGGATTTTCCTGCACATCCACATTTCCGAAAATCACTTGATGCGGAGGAGGACAAGAGGAGAGAACGGGTTCAATATTCAATGTGAAAGCTAAGAATATTAATAAAAAAATCCATTTGTGATCTCTCGCTTCCATTGAATTGCATATCTGCGTACGAATAGTAGTCTTTTGATACATTTTTTATCTCAAGTAAGTTACATTCACTGTGTACAGTCGTTTTTAAGGTCGTTGCACAACAGCAAGTGCAAGTAAAAGTAAGAAACTAGGTTAAATCGATTTATTATTATCAAATGCACCCTTTTTCATACAAATTAGTCGTTTTGGCCGAATCTCCTTAATATCCGGAAGCAAGGGGAAAACAGTTTCTAAATTTTTTAAATGATTAAATCCAAACGGGCTGAACGAAAAGTTTTTCCCTTTTAGTGATTTCCCCTTTCAGAGGTTTATATATAGAAACCAAAGTTGCACGTATAACTAAGATTACTGGTGGTGGTATAGAGTACGATGGATTGAAATAATTCCCTGAAGGTCTCTTGAATCATTAATTAATAACGGATTCTCCTTCCCCACGAAATTCAGCTTTTTCTAGGCTCAGTTTGGCAAAGAATTTAAGATGTTTGCTCAACCCGAGTCTTTCACTTTCTTAATCTAGCAAATGTGTTTTTAGGTGAAAGCTGCTTGCTATAATATATAACTAGCTATGTACGTCTAGCTTTTTCTGATCTTAGGGATTTAATCACTTTACAAAAACTCCTTGCATAAAATTTAAATCCAACTCGGCATCAAATCTGGATCAAAATGTTTATTTTAGTTATAGGAGAAGGTTTTTAAAGCTTGTAGACTTGTAGAAATGAGGTCGATGACAACTTGTCTGATGTCTAAAGTTTTGATATGTCCAATCTCTAATTCACACCATAATACCTTAGCTCTTCAAATAAATAAAGTTCCACCACACGATCGTTCAGTTCTTGCGGTGATCTTCTGGTAATTCTTTTCTATAACTTGTTTTTGAATACCGACTCACAGAGTGAAAAACTGAGATAAGACGGCAAAGGAAATGAAAACCCACACGAGAAAGACACCTTTAGATCTTGTTGTATGTAGAAAAGGGAAGTCTCAGTTTGAATGGCTTTGGAGTCTACTTTCACCAACCCTGCCAACTGCTCAATTTTGTGTCTCTATAGTCTTCCTCCTGTCTCAGTTGCTCCGTTCTTCCACCTCAATCCACAGATATTCAATTTTATTTAATATAAATACACTTGATGGGACAAACTTGGTATGAAAAGTGCATATGAGAGAAAGTGAGTTAGTTCTTCAGCCTCCAAAACTGCCAAGAGGCAACAGAAGTTCCTCTCGACTTAAACGACTCTTTGGACTCTTAAACTTTGGAAAGTCTCAACGATTTTCCTTGCCTTGCTGCTCAAATCTCAGACTTTGAGATAGAAAGAGTCAAGCCAAGCCAATTCTGGCAGGGGACAGGAAAATGCGAATATCTTTGATCTTGATCTATATACCAAAAACTGGCATATATATAGTGTCTCAAGTCTCTCAAGTTTGAAGTTACGAAAGATAAAAATGAGACAGTATTCTTGTATTCCACTTTTGAAAATCCTACTTCTTCTGGTGCTGCTGCAGGGAGTAATACTTTGCACCCCAGTTTTTCCCAATAAGGGCTGGAAACCACTTTATTTCTTGGAAGTAACCGTCAGCTTGCCTTAAATATACCTCCCAGTAGTATTTCCTTTCAAATATGAACTCAATATTAAGAGGATTGCTGAGCTTTAGAATTGTACGGACATACGTAGGACTGGAGAAAGTAAGCAACAGAAGTTCTCGAGTCTGAGAACTTGAAAACGCTAAAAAGTTGTGAGCTGTCTAGATCTTAAAAGTCTCAAGACGGGTAAGACCCCAAGTCTTTCGTCACTTTTATAGATCTGGTACTGTTGGATCTTGCAAAGTGAAAGTGAATTAAGATTTCTACAAGAATGTATTGCGTGTTTTTTATTGACTGATTCTATCACTGCCTTTGTTATATATTATATGAAGAAGTCCAGACAGAGAGAGAGAGAGAGAAAAGAGATATCGATGAAATTCAACAAGAGAAGTTACTCTGTTCTATTCCAAAGACCGGTTGAATGTAGAATGAGCAAGGACTATTGGAACAGGAAAAGTATGTAGGTAAGTGATGGCAAAGCCTGGATACCCGGATGGTTTGGTTTCAGTCGTTTTGTTCACAGAAACGAAGACTTAGCTGAAAAGGGAGTTGAGAATGTCTGAATTTTTCTGGTTTTAGAATACAACACAGCAAGAGTTTGCGCGAGATCCGTCAAATGGAATATTTCTACGTACCTTTACTTCACATGGAACTTTCACTTTGGTAAAAAGCATCCAAGCACACCAAACCCGTATGGGCTTATTATTAAATAACACTGACAACTTTAAGCTCGAGTCAACTGACCCTGAATTCTGATAAGCCTTCCAATAATGCATCCCATAAGGAAGCTTTCACAAGTCTATAGATTATCGTTATCTGTTGCCAAAGAAAAATGGAGAAAGTCTTAGTCCAATGACCGGAAAAGAAACGCTATCTTAGCCTACTGATCCTAGTCTGTTACTGATTTTTTAAAAGCTAACGTTTATATAAGGTTTACTCTTCTAATTTGAAAGCCTGTGAAGTACTGTGAACACCAGGCAAAGTTTTCTGCTTCTTTTCTTTGATAGTCATTAGACTTATATTTACAACATGAGCAATATTGATTAAAACTCTTGTAACTTGAATCTGCAAACAGAATTATTCAAGAATTTGAAAATTTCAAAAAGTAATGGCAGCAGTATATCTTACACAGTACGTTGAATTATTACTGTGATCTTTTTCCATTTCAGCTAGACCGTAAAATAATGAAAATAGCTGCAATCCATTCCCACTTTCCTTGAGTAGACTTTTTTTTCTTAAGCTCTGCTGTTATTTTACAGATCAAACGATGATTTTTTAATCATAAAAAATCCACTTTACAAGTTTTGGCCTTACATAATTTCAAGTCTACTTTGAAACAAAATATTTTTTAATTTGAAAAATCTAATTTAAAATGCTATTTGTGGTAAAATATATTTTAAACGATTTATAACATTTATTAACAGAATTCAAAAAATAAATCAGAAACACCAAAAATACATTTGCTGCTGAGTCGTCTAGTTAACTCTGATTCTTTACAAAGTTTATAGTGTTTGCATAAATAGTGAAACATTTTTGAGATTGATAGTAATTTATTTTCTCTAAAAGAAAATGTAGCAAACTTAAAGTGATATATAAGTTTGTTACGAGAGCTTTCGGTTTGCATTCTTTAACAGATATTTCGAAAGCTTTTTGAAATTACCAATTTTGCGTCTGTTAAAGTCTCGACTTTGCACTTTCACAGAAGCGCTGAATTTATTTTCATATCTATATAAATTTTTGATATGCATGCCGTAGTATATGTATAGACGAAAAGTTAAATTTATTCTTTTGCATTCCTCTGCTTTTAAGATATTTTAGTCTTGTCTACACTTTCTTCAGGGAAAAGCTCAACAAAGTGAAAAACTTTATGATTTAATTTGCTTCTAATCTTGATTATACGCCCCAAGCTTTCTTTGCATCCGAAATATCTCGAGCTCGAATCTCTGGCTAACATTATAATACTATATTGATATGACACGAGGAGAAAGATGTCTAGTTATAGTTTTCAGGTTAGTTAGAGCCACGAGATTTTTTAAAAAATGGCATCTTATCATTAAATCGCATCGTTGAACTTCTGTTTATTTGCAAATTGCAATGTGTGCTACTGTGTAGGGAAAGCACATTTCACTGTATTGATTGAACTTGAGACAGCAGTATAGTGACTGATCTTTAGGTCGAGCAAAATTACGATTCAACAAAACTATGAGAAATTGCAGGCACTCTAACTAAACTATTTAAAATTCTGATGCAGTTCTACTGACGAAAAACTCTAGTTCTTAAAATTGATTCTGTCTACTTAGACTTATCTATATCGCAGGCTATGCAAGACCGAAATTACTTTTTTCTTGAACTCTGTGAGAAATTTGGGACTTTTATTCTTTCACGGTTGTTAATCTATACTTAAACCTAATTTGGTCTCAATTTTAGTCTTTGAACGATTTTCTTAGTATTTCACCATTGTCCTTCAGGACATTGACGATTAACGAGATGGAAAACATGGGAAATGCATTTAAGCCAATGTTACTTATAAAGACAGAACACCCTCGACTTCACATTATCCGTTGAAAGAAATAAAAGCTTTGAACCCTCTGGCCTTGGATACTATATATATGCTAATGGTTGAGTGACAACCAAGAATTAAAGATTCTCTATACCTAAAACTGAAATCACACTGCTGTGCTGTGGATAGATTACTTTTTACACGAGAAGGCTTAAGATTATAGCCATATTTAATATAAAATCCTTCTTTTGAACTAAAATGTAATATAAAATAAAGCAAGAAAACCACTTTTAGAGATTTTTCATTGAAAATAGATTGACGAAATGAAAATTATCATACTATTTGCAACTAAAAATGATGAAAAAAAATTTGTTGATTCAAATGCAAGTTTAAATATATTTAAAATGTTATCATTAAAATATTTTTTTTAAAGCGAATCGATAATGTTCGATGTTAAGTTAATTTTAGTAATGTACATATGATACTCTTTTAATATAAACATCTCAACTCCTTGGTCCTTCTAATAAAACTTATGTTATAAGATGTTTAGAGAAATATGAGAATGGTTCATTTGTGACTTGTTAGTACAACTATATTATTCGGTTTCACAAAAGTTGTCTCGGGCAAGTGAGGATATCTGAGATGTATATTATTTACAGAACTAAATAAAAGCGAAATGTCAGGCTCACAGTCGAGGTTTTTTGTGCTTACAATTCTTATCGTGTATTGTATGCATGAAAATAAATATGCAAACGGTACAAATAATAATTAGAATATTATGACCAAAGCAATGGTTGCGAATTCCGGAGTACCGATAGCTTCCTTTAAAAAAATGAAATACGAGCAGATTAGCAGATAGCTTGCTGTAAAATCAGTCGTACGTTGTACGTAGACCAAATTAGGCGGCATTTCATACAACGCAGATCAGAAAACAATTAGTTACTTATCACTTGTTTTCTTCAGAGCTGCAAGTGTTTACGAGAGCATTCTTAAAAAAATTGAAGTTAAAATATTGCTAAACAACAATGCAATCGCTACTTCCAATTATAAATGAACTTCATAACATCTTCAAGAAAACTGGTGCTCAAAAAGATGCAATTCAGCTGCCTCAAATCGTAGTGGTCGGATCTCAGGTACGTAAGTTTGTTTTTAATCTAACCTCATTAATCCTCATGCATCCATGTAATTAACAATTAGCAGATAGTATATTTAAGGCCGTTTGGATAAAAATATATTCCGTGTATTGAATATGCATATGATTTTCAGAGTTGTGGAAAAAGCTCTGTCCTAGAAAGTCTTGTTGGGAAGTCGTTTCTGCCCAGAGGCACTGGAATTGTCACACGCTGGTATGATCATTTTAATTTCAATTTTTAATGAATAATCTTTACAAAAGATTTACTTGCTTTTTGTGCATTGCTTTTTAGTCCAACTATATTGCAACTGGTGCATACTGAAGATGTTGGTACGTTACATGTATGAATTAATTTCTAAATGTTGCTATAAGTTAAATGTGATTAATTTAATCTGTTGATCGTAAAGGGGCCGATGACGGAATAAAGGAATGGTGTACTTTCCCGTTATCATCAGATAATCCAGATAGAAAATATGAAGATTTCGATGAAGTTCGAAAGGAGATTGAACTGCAAACCGAAAAAATGGCTGGGACAAACAAAGGAATTTGCATGGATCCTATTACTGTTCGAGTTTGTTCCCCAACAGTCATTTCACTTACAGGTTGATTATAGTAGCTAGCTCATTGAAAGTTTATCACGAGTATTTCCTTCATGCAGATTCATGCTAATCCATGCATCGTAGTTTTAACTTTAGCTAGCAGAATGTCAATAACTCATACTTACTTAACACTACAAGTAAATATTAAGGAGTTCAGCAAAGTTAATTGTCAAATAGTTGATTTCATGACTATTTAAACCGTCTATAAACAACATGTGCTTAGCTACTTTTCATTGTGATTGAGTTATGCTGCGATGAATCTGCAATGTAATGAAATATTTGAGACAAAAACATGGCAATGAACTGGCTATAATAAAATATCTGACAATTTACAGTGGTCGATCTTCCTGGAGTTGTAAAGGTAATAATTTAAAAACGGTATTCACGTACTGCATTTTAGTACCAGTAGAACATTTCTAAATTAAGTTTGATCTTTTTAAAAGAATCCCGTGGGTGACCAACCATTCAATATCGAACAGCAAGTACTCGATCTCATCAAGAAGTACATCGACAACCCGAATGCCATAATTTTGGCTGTAAGTCCAGCCGATGCGGATATTGCGACTTCAGAAAGTATTAAGATTGCAAAGCAAGTAGATCCTGATGGCCTTCGCACCCTTGCAGTTATTACAAAACTGGATCGAATGGACAAAGGTACTAATGCAACCAAGGTTCTATCTGGGGAGATAATTCAAGTGAAGCTGGGAATAATTGGTGTGATAAATCGATCACAAGAAGATATCAATAACAACAAATCAATCGAGAACGCTATTGAAGATGAGGAGATTTTTCTTCGGGAAAATTATCCTCAAAATATTGGAGAGATTGGGTCACGCTACCTCGCTGAGCGACTAAGTGAACTCTTGAGGAAGCATATTAAGGACTCTCTTCCTGATTTGATTGTAAGTAATGTTTTTCCAACTGAGATATTAATTCAGTCATTTTGACTACATATTAACCATGCGTGTGATTAAATCTTACAGAAACGCATTGGGGATCTTACGGATGAATATGAAGAACGAAAGCAGAAGCTGGGACCAAAGATAGCCACTGACGCTTCGGAAAAACTATGGCTGATGATGGAGATTGTGAAGGATTTTGATGCAAATCTTAGGACAGCGATTAAGGAACGCTCCTCCGAATCCTCAGATAGCAAAGTCTTATTTCCCGTTCAAATTCATGGTGCCTTTGCGTCCTTCAATAGTGAAGTGAAAAGTCAAGATTTCCTGCTGGAAAAACTGGATGCCCGAATAAGTTCAGAGATTCCAAAAACTGTCAACATCGAACAGCTCACTTCGATTGAGGTTATTATTCTAACCAGCCTTATATTTTTAATATACCCAATTTACAACAAGTATGCATTGTTAAGAAAATTGTAGAATATTAAAATTATTTGAGGTATATAGTTTGACAATTGACTACATTGTCTGAAATTTTGAAATCAAGCTATATTATTAATTTAATAACAGTAACTAACAAATAAATATGAACTTATTTTTTTTATAGTTCGTTTTCAAGAAGCTGGTAAAGGAGCAAATAAGATTTTTGGAGAAACCATCTACTGATTGTGCTACAGCAGTTCATGGAATTTTACACATTGCTGTCGAACACTGCTTGCAGGACAAGCGATTGGAAAAGTTGAATGCGGAAATCTGTCGGGTCACGAGACGACTTCTTGCTGTGCAACTCAAGGAAGTGAAGAAAACAATCAAGGAATACATGGAGATCCAAACTCGGATGATAATATCATCAGATCCCGAGTTTCTTTCTCTTCTGAAGGTAGAAAATAATTCCAAATACATAAATGCTTTTGTCCACTTCACCAACGTAAGAATTAATATGCTTGCTACTTGTCATTTGTAGGTTGGGTCTTCTCTTGAAAACGTACATGAAGAAGCTCAAGAGGCTATTCATACAATTGGCTCTTCCCGAATAAAAACTTTCGCCTCTTTTCCTCTGGGGACCATAATGGACGCCCAAGACAATGACCAGTGCCAATATGTCAAGAAATTGATCATCTCCTATTTTAATGTAGTGAGACGACAACTTGTAGACTACATTCCGAAACTTTTGATGTATCATTTGTTCGATTGTACGGCAGAAAAGCTCACACCCGCAGTGGTATGAAAATCTGATGAATTCACATCTCTTATTTTACAGCGTATTAAAAACTGCATATAGATGCAATCTTATGTTTTCCCTAATCTTACAGAAAGTGGCTGTAGCTGGAAAGGAAATGCAATTAGTCTCAGAACCTGAAAAGGTTGTTCGTCGACGTGAAGAGACCGAAGAAATGTTGAAGGTAAGCAAGTTAATGTGTTTAATTCTCAAGGGACTTACTTTAATGGCTTTGAATATAATGTGTTATCCTGACTATTATAATTGCAGAATTTGTACCAAGCAGCGGAGATCATTGGTGGGATTCAGAGCAATAACATTTAGAAAGTATTAAGGTTTTAATGGATGACGACACAATTCATCGAAAAAAATCTCTATTGGGGCGAAGTGAGAAACACGTCACCAAG
>JAQGBQ010000372.1:0-23782 GCA_034698485.1 Vertagopus arboreus | reverse complement strand
TGCATTAAAATTGTAAATGTTGTAACAATTCCAACTGATCTACCAGCTAGAAAAGAAGCTCCTATCGCTAATCCGTCGGTAAAGTTATGAGTAAAGTCAGCTGCAAGGTTAAGATAGCCTGCCACTTTAATATCTTCTTGTGGTGGTGGATTCTTCTTTTCTGAAATAGATAGAAATGTTAGTTTTGAATTGAAATAGTACAAATTATCTATAAACAACATTTTAATACCTTTTTTGGAAACCACTGCAGCGGATTTGGCAGATTTTCCGGTTTTATCATCTGCCTCTTTTGAATCCTTTCCTTTCTTCTTGGTTGCTTTAGTATCACCATTTTTAGTAGTTTCCTGTTCAGGTTCTACTGCTTTCGGTACCGGTGCTGAATGGCTATGAGAATGACCGTGCCCACCTTTCATAATTCGAATAAGCTTTTCAACTACGAGAAAAGTGATGATTCCTACTAGAACCCAAACTCCTACGCTGAGATCATGTCCATGAAAATCGTGAGGGTCTTGTTCCACTTTATCATGACTGTGTGAATGCGAGTGAGAATGTCCGTCATCGTCTCCCCCTTTGGCTAGAATGGCATGAGGTATTAAATGCAGAAAAGCGTCTCCTGTTAAAATAAACACAAGTTCAGGTTTAAATGCTTTGTCGAAATATCATATTTTCTATTAAACATAAACAAGAAAATCACCTAAAAGACCACCGGAGGCAAAACTGAGTAAAATCTTCAGCAGGTTCTTGTTATCTTTAGAGTTGTCCAAGGGAATAAGAAACAAAATGAAAAAGGGGGCAGCGCTGATACCAATGGTTGCAAGGATAGCTTCCACCCATAAATTAGGATTACGTGGCAGTGGTTCAACTGGACTGGCTTTCTCTGTTTTATGACCATCATGGCTATGTACCACATCGGGTTTAGAATTAGCTCGCACCGGTTCGACCTTTACATAAATTATATACATTTGTTAAAATATAATTTATACTTTACGTTATTTTATTTTATTATCAAATTCAAAGCGCTTACTACTTTTTCGTTGGCCTGTTTTGAATATTTATAAGCTGCATTTGATGGCATCTCATCCTCGTGGTCATGATGATCATGACCGTGCTCGTGAGAATGGGAATGCGATCCAACAAGTACAAAGTTGGTTTGCAGTACCCAGAGAAAAATGGAAATCACAGCGACAATGTACAATAGTCGACTAAGAGCTTTTTTGGGCGTACGCTGCAAACTTTCTTGCAATAGAACATTTAGCTGTCCGTTACTTGACCCTTCTTCAACTTTTGTACCTCGTTGCCGCAAAATGGTCTCCATTCTCAGTCCAAACGAAAATATGTCACCGCAGCGTCGTTATTATGCTTATTCAGGGATCTTCGTTTTTTCTGGAAACAAATATTGAATATTAGCATTGTATTTAAAATATTTACAATGATGACAAGTTAATGATAACATAGAATCATAATTTATTATTTAAAAACAAATATATATACATTTTTAATCTAAGTTCTAGGTCGTCCTTTTCTTTACACATGGTATTATTTTTGTAAAGATTATGATTATTGAATGAAACTTTGAAAAATTAAAAACCATTTTGATTTATTTCTATTTTGAAATTTAAAAAAATTATTTAAAAAAAAACTATGCAATTTTGTAAATAAATTATTGTCGTGTCTTTTGTACAAGAAAAATAGAAAAGCTGCAAACCTTAGATTTTAATAGATAAGATATGATAGAAGAGAAAGTTGTAAAAGCTGGATACTTACTCTGAATTCTGGACAGGCCGCAAAATAGACGTGGAATGTTTTGGTCGAATTTTGGATTTTAAATTTTTTAGCTGGATTGCTTTCTTAGCGGCTTTTAGCTTCGGCTTAACTCAACCTATTACAAAATCTGAAATCCAACTTTAACAGAACTAGAATGCAAATTCCATAAAAAAATTTAATTGATTAAATGTTGTGTGTGATGAGTTGAAACTCGAGGAAATAATTGCATTATATGAAATAAATTAGAAATACTGATGTCAATGCCGATTCCATTTATCATCATAAAATATTCCAAGTGGCATAGCTAAAACAGCATGCATACTTGAGTTTTCATTTGACATATGGATGATCAAGTCAAGTTAATTTTATTGAAGGATGTCTGTGCAAGTTGGAATCAATAGATCAATCACATGTGTCAATGTATAATAATTTTGAGATAAAAGCACCATGGCTTTCGTTCAAGATTTTCTTAATTCGACAGTATTGTCACAGAGTACTGTTTCATTACTTTCTTTCTGTATATAAACATTATATTAAAAAATTATTGTATTATTTCCATTTGTATCCACAATATCACATGTTATTTTACTTCTAATCATTTTTTCAAGCAAAATTGATTAAGAAACATTAAATTATAAATTAAATTCTAATTTTTTGTTTGAAATGAAAATTACATAAAAATAATCTTGATTTTTCATTGAAATCTGTAAAAAAAAAAATTGTATGCTTCTGTTTAAAATGTCATAAAACTTTCGAAGTGAAAGCACTGGGAAATTTATCAGATTTTTTAAGGATTGCATAGCTATTCATAGATAATGCTATATAATTGCAACATAATTGTATTAGGTGCATTTTGATTAATTATTGTTGAAAAAATTAATTAAACTTGCTAATTTTCTAATTTACTTTCTCAAAATTAATTTTCTACATCATGAAAAATCCTGTAATTTTGTGTAGCATTTTTATTGAAAAGCAACGACTTTTTTTTGAATTGAGAAAGTTTCCGCCCAACTCCGGCGCATTGACTATATCTATACTCAGCTATACTCTATATCCTTGCTTCGCTATGCGTAGAGAGTACAAGTTTTGTCCTTCACTTGCCTTTCATTTTACAATCCACCTAGGTTTCTGGAGGTAAGTCCTGCTAATATTTTTCTTCCTCTCTTTTCTCTTTTTTATTCAATTTTCCTAACTAAAATTGTGATTTTCGGTTTTTTCTTTCTACAGATGACATTTCTACGAATTCAAAATCAACCTAGACGATTTTGATGAACAATTATTTTATTAGAAAGCTGAAATTTACATCAAAAGAGAGAGAGGCATGCACACCATCATCATATAGAACAGAATTCGGATCCGGGCATGGAGTGAAGAAACCGAAACGGGAGCAGCCGATTTAAAAATAATAATAACGAATCAAGATTTTTTCAAGATGCTTGGTTACTGTCGAAGAAGATGAAGTGTTTTACTAGGTCAGATTATGGGATTGTTGTGGATTTAGTTTTAAGTTTTTAAGATAATTGCTGTTGTACCATTCACATTCACCATCTTGATTTTTTTCATACATTTTCGCAAAGGATGCGGGGTTGCAATTTTTGTGTCACGTCAGCAATTATATAGCCGTCTCTCTAGTATTATCAAATATTGTGTCCACGATGTTCAACAGTTCAGCCGGCAACCATGTAGTTTATTAAACCCTTTTTCTATCTATACATTTATAGTCATATACAACTAAAACAACATTTTACATCCTTCACACAACCTCTGCAGAACGAGGGAATAACCCGTCAATTGCTATAGGCATTTATTCTAAACAATAATGGTAGGCAGAAATATTGGGCGTTGTTGGGGCAAACTGGTACAAGTAGTATATAGCTAGGGAATTTAGACTTATTTAGATAGTGGCATATAATAACGATTAGAGAATGTTGAATGTATGGAAATGAATGTGGTGTCCCAGAATTAGGCCATTCTATCTCTTATCAGTTGTTGGCGAGTCGATTTCATTCAATATTATTGATGGCTCTTTTCTATTTACTATTTAGTTAATTGCTATTTAGTTAAATCGGGCTAGGTTCATCATATAAAAATATCTAATGTATGGACTGCAGTCATGAAGAAACAAAATAATATTTAAATTCCTGGTGTGGGGTATCGAAGATTTTACTATCCAATAATGATCAATCAATGGCCAACATTCAACAACACGAAGAGCTTGAAGATAATTGGATTGGCATACAGCAAAGAGAACTTCACCATCCGAAAATCATGCAAGCAGTCGTTGTAGGAGACAGTTGGAGTTGCTCAGAATTGGGCCTTGAGAATTTTCTCAGGGGATATTGTTGATACCGGAGATATTTTGCATAGTTGAAAAGTTAATCGGGATACGTAAATTCAATGTACTAGGTTTATTATCACTTGAAAATTGATATCTGCATGTAAAGATTTTTCATATGTCATACGAGATTAAAGGTGTTTAAATGGCAGCGTTAGGATTTAGGATACATGTTTTAAAATAATAATGCCTGAAATTATTTTTGCTACGAGCCTAGTATGGATGCATATATATTTCATAGATCCGATTTTTTCTCTGTAATAGGTAGGAAGAACGACAGTAAAATTCATGAGTGTCGGCCATTAGATAATTACCGACTTTTGAACATTATTCGCATACTAGAATTATTTCTTGATAGATAATTTTTGTTCTGTTTTGGTTTTTCAGATAGTCCTCGGCAGTTTTGAGATATTTTTCAGAAAAGACGACAAGAAGAAAGAGAAGATTGGCAACTGGGCCATCATCAAATATTCTGAAGATCAGGATTGAATCCAGCTTTTAATTATTCAGGGGAGCAGGAGCCGTGATGGTAGGTTATTTAAAAATAACGTTTTAGACTATTTATAGACCGATTTGACGACATTTGGAGTACTACTTATAATTAAGTTGTAGGCATGTTTATGGACTTTTTGTAAAGTAGCATAATGTCATTATTGTATTTACATACATTAAAGACTACTTAAAAGTGATTCGTTGAGATTTTGATGCTAAATGAAACCTGAGACAACCCGGAGAACAAGAGTCAAGAGTTCCAGATTGTTCGAGGTTTTGAAAGATGAACTAAAAAACCACCCAGCATAACATCCAATAATTTCTTCATATCTTAAAAAAGTTGCATACCAGCATGTAATTTTTCACAATAAATTGCATACACTAAAATTATAAAATCGTCACTATTCGTTGGTAGTGAAGTACGGATTTTTGTGGCTTCCTAAGAGATTTTGAGATGATTTTAGTCATTAATTAGGGTAGGGTCATTATTCAAATTTTAACAGCTATATTTAGTCAGTACATAAAAAAACAGTAACAAGGACAAACAAAGAAGGTTGCTACATTTAATTTATTTTACCAGAAGTCAGTCAGTTTCAAAAAGAATTAGGATCAATTTAAGCAATTTTATATTTTGAAATGCAATCTTCTAATTTTTCATCACAGCCAATAAAATCAGATTACATTTGTAAAACCATTTTGAACACATTTCATAGCGATTATCGAACTTAAACAAAGCAGTTTTGTTTAGACAGCAATATTTATTTTACGCGAACTCGAATTCATTTCAGATTTCATTATCATGGTATGCTGTGTAACTGCTGTTGAGGAATGAGGATTATCCAGTGATTGATTAGATATTTGAATTCATGAACGTTCCTTTGTTCACTTATTACTACCATGATGCGGATGCCTAATCCTATTATCAGATTCTCTTTCATTTTGAATTAATATGATTATGATTATATTATTATAAAATGCAAAACATGAAATGTTTTTTTCAAACCCAAATGCTATTATTGCTAACAAAGTTTTTTTTTAAAAATTATTTTCTACAGCCACGTATTGACCCTGAGCGATTATTAAGGACTCTTGCGCCGTTGCTTGAACCATCTACAGGTGCCATTAAATCTGATAAGGAAGTGGATAAAATTTATGGGTAAGCCAAAGATAAATTAATTATTTTAAAATAAATTTTGGGCAATTTTTAATCATTAATAACAAATTTTTTTTATTTTTCAGTTTGATGTCGAAGTTTTCTAGGAAGTTGGTGAGTAAGTGTACTTACATCAATATTCTGAAAGCGTCGGACCCCGATGTGTTGGATTTGTAAGCATGATATTTAGATTAACTCGAATTTGTTGTCCCCTTATTATTGTTTTTGATAGCTCATATAATAATAAAACCTTTTCTGTTTAATATTTTTAGATTTTTGCAACGAGGAGGATGGGATATGGTACATGACTGGACTGTAGATGCTCAGAGTAAACGAAATTATGATTTACTAAAGGAAATTGGAGGCTTACTTCTTTGTGCACCTGCTTCTATTCAACGACTGAAAGAAAACGAACTTCCAAAGGTTGTTAAATCTTTGTCAAAAGACTGTGAAAACGAAGGTAACTTGAATTTATAACTAAATAATGATTGATATATTTTCTGTCGGTTTACATTTTTAATAAAATAAATTGTCTTTATGATTAGAAATACGGGAAATCGCGAAACAAGTTGTAGCCAAATGGATCGCTATTGCTAAACACCCAGCCTCTCCAAGTGCCGTAAACAAACCAATCCATGTTGATGATACAGCTCCAACAAATGTGCTCAAAATAGACAATTTGATGGGAAGTGAGACTGTACCGGCCGACTTTGACATATCCGCTTTTGACATTAGTCACGCGGATTTAAACGGAATCATGGATTTCAATCCAGAAGACTTTAGCAAAGCTGTAGATCAGCATCTGAATGAAGTTTCAACCGAAAGTACTACTGCTGGTCTTCCAGTTGTTCCAGTTAACGAGACAAATAATAAAGTGAAGAGTGAACATGTTGTGGGTATTCCTAAAATGGAACCACCTCCTGGAGATACTATGCAAAAAGCACCAAAGATTTTAATTAAAACCATCGCTGGTCAAAAAGCTGTGGTACAGGGAGTTGGTGGTGTGACAGAACCTAATAAACAAGGCGATGCACCATTTTGTATTATCATGAGAGACGGTAAACCGTTTTTGGTAAGACTGAAGTTAGCTTCACCAAATACGGTTAATCAGATACCAGTACCCTTGCAAGTTGTAGATGAAAAGAACGCCAAACCAATAGAAGTGTCTATTCCTCCTGCGGACAAACAGAGAAGACCAAGAAAAGACCCATCCATCGTCAACGCTCGTAAGCCCGCTGAGGAGAAACATGTACCAAACATATTGAAGACTTACTCGAAAACAAAACCACTTGAGCAAGTCCCTTCTGTTTCTGAAGATTCCGTGGCTAAGGTGAAAACATCAGAAAAGCCTGCAAAATCCGCGGATAAAGTAAAACGGCCAAGATCGGGATCTTCAAAATCTGGGTCAGCAGCGGCTGCAGCTGCTGCCAAGAAACAGGCGGAAGAAGATAAGCTCAAAGAAAAAATCAAGCAAGGCAAAATAACTCTAAAGAAGAGAGCAAAAGACGCAGCTAAACAAAAGCAACAAGAAAAAGACCAAGAGACTTTAAAGAAGTTAAATCTAACTATCGAACCTTCCAAAACCTCTCCTTCTAGTACTCCATCAACTTCTATGAAGATCCCAAAAATCCCAAAGAAACAATCAAGCTTTGCGGACGCTATTGGTGTTCCTGGTTCTGTTGAGCCATTGATTGCGGTTTCTGATAAATCAAATAAAAATAAGAGCCCTAGCAAATCCAATTCACACGACGCAGCTTCCGAAACTGCAGATGGGGACAAGTCAAAATTCTACGGAAAATCGGAAGAAGCTGCCAAGAGTGAACATAGTCAAGAAAGGCGACATAGGGTTAAAGTATTTAGCTCAAAGAAAAGTAGATCAGATGACTTGCTAAAAGATATGACGGAAACAGTTAAGAATAATAAGGCTAACAATAACAAATCTGATAGTACGGGAAAAGAGTCCAACTCACAGTCTACTATGATGGGTGATAAGTCTGCCGCTGTTCATAGCATTATCGCAGGTGCAAAACCTGAGAAGCGACCGTCAACTGAAGGTATTGAAAAACCAGGAGATACCAAGAAACAGAAACTATCGGATGAGAAGGCAGAAAGGGACAAAAAGAAAGAAAAAGAAAACAAAGCAGCAAAGGAAAAGGCAAAAATAGCAGCAGCCAACGTTATTAAAGAAAGCAGTTTATTTATGGATGCTCTCACTGCAAGCTCAGACAATAGCCAAAAGTCCATGAAGCGCAAACGAAGACTTTCTTCCAGTAACGAAAAAGAGGCTCTTCCCGTAGGCAAACCAGGACGAACTCTTAGCATCTCAGGAGATAAATCCCATAGTCCTAGGGTGGAAACACCAACGGAATCGATTAAACCAGCATTCAATTTCTACAGAGATACGATGGCTGATAATGATGGACGTAGTCCTAGTCCAACTAAACCTGACTCAACTGTTGACGACAGTAATATTATGGACATGGATACGTCAAATAACAGGGATGCGGATGACAAAAGCAGCGAAGAAGATCCATTTGCACCAACTCCTACAGTTTATGAAGGCCCTCTGAAAAGTGCCCTAGTTATTCTTCGTTCTAAAGATAAGCCAAAGAAATTTGTGCGATGGAGAGAAGAAGATGAAATTAAAGAAGTATTTTGGTTCGAGTTGGATCAAGAGGAGAGAGTTAATGTAACCAAACAAAAAGATTTCATGTCTATGAAAGAACAAGAAAAGGCTGAGGAAAAAGAGTTCCTTGCAACAAATCTTAAGCGAAGAATACTTGGAGCAGACGAGGTTGAAGAAAAAATGCCTTGGAGGAAGCCGGTTCATATTGTTCTTCCTTCATCAATTGAAATCTTTCCTTGTACCAGTGAAGAAAAAGCAATTCAAGAAGAGAGAGAAAAAACTAATCTAGGACTCTTTCTTCCTCCCGGTTCTATTCTACCTGATAACCCTGCAGAGCCTGACCCAATGTCCCCAGATATCAACGAGAAAGAGAAAATTGAACCGAGGTATGGATTAAATATTTTCATTTTAAATTAATTACTTGTCTGGTTGGAATTTCCATATTCTGAATATTTTTATTTTTCATACAGAGTTATCCCAATGGAAGACGTTGTGAATGTTACAAAAGTTTACGACAAACGAAACGACTTGTGGCCGAAACCGGATGGAGTTCCAATGGGACCTCGAGCTCCAAAGGGATATCTTTCAATCAGCTCTGGTTCTGGACGGGAACAGCCTTATGGAATACCCAATTTTAACATAAATGAGATGCCTCCCATTGTACCAGGACCCGGATTTTCACATCCGCAACCGATTCCACAAGTCGATTATAGTAATCCATGGACCAACAACTTTTCGGCTCCTCCTCCTAGCATGCTACCAAATGTAAGTTTCCAAAACATACTAATAAAGACTAAAGACGATTTGATGATTTGCTTTAATTTGGTTGTTAGAATGTAGTTTATTAATTTGTTTATTTAATAATTATAGGTAGCTGATATGTCTGGATTTCAACAGGCCCCCACTGTAATGAATATACCTCCACCAAATATGGGTTTTGGTAATCCATTTGGTTTTCCTCTTCCAAATTCTGTACCTAATTTCCCTATTGGAGTTGGATTTCCTCCAAATCCTGCCCAAATGTTAGCAAACAACCTCAATAATAATATCAGTAATCCAAATCATGCAAGTCCTCATCATTCCAGCCGAGGTCGTGGTGGTACTGGTAGAGATTATGGGGATAGAGATCTAAGAACTTCATTTAGAGACAGAAGGGAACCATATGAATCAAGGTCGAGAGATTCGTATGACAGCAGAACAAGATCAAGGGACCATCACCGATCTAGAGATCATGATCGAGACCGGCGTTCTCCAAGTCCTACTCGAAGAAGGCGAGACGAGCGAGATCGACATGGAAGAGATGATAAAGATTACAGAGATCATGATTACAGGTCTCGTGGTAGATCAGGTGAGTATTTCAACTTGGACCAATATTCGATACGTATTTAATTTTTCCAATCAAAAATGTATTTTTAACACCTTGCATTTTTTTAAATTTTAGGCAAGAAAGACGTGCTATGTAGATATTTCAAAAAAGGTCACTGCCATAGTGGAAATCGATGCGAATTTTCTCATTCTGATCCTTCTACCGACTCCCAAACGCATGATAAACCTCGAGATGTTCCTAGGGCTAGGCATTCATCCCCGTCACTACTTAGCGGCGAAGAAGAATCCAGTGGCAGTGGAAGTGCTAATAATATTTTAGAATCAATTGAATCCCAGTTCGAACGAAGGCCGTCAAGGGAAGACGGTAGTACAACTAATTTCACAGATGCTCCAAGCTCTCCTACGGATGAAATACAAGAAGATCCATCCCTATTGCTCACTTCGGTGGCTGAGCCTGCAAAAATAATCCCCGTGGAATAAAATATTTAAACCTCTGCTAAATAGTGTTTTTTAGTCATGAGACAATGAAAAGACTACAACACTTGTATGCAAACGACTGAAAGTGATAAGTGAAGTTGATGGTGCGTTAGTTTTAAACTGGTTTTGTAATGTGAATAATTCATTAACATAATATTAATAAGTATGGTAGTAATTATTTGTTAACTTTATTTGATTTTTAATGTACCGAATATATTGTTTCCAACAATACAAAGCCACATACAGACAATAGATTTGAGAAATAATGTTACATGTCGGGGACTGTGTCAACATTTGCACTTTTTATTATTCATGCATGATTATGATCTGTTCTTGTCATCAATAAAAAGTTTTCTGTATTGTAGGTGCTACACAATTATGTATATTTCTGACTTGCTGATTTTGAGTGTCAGCTAACTTAATAAATTGAGGCTAATTACACACTAAGTATGATTATGATATATTATAAGACAAATGTAAATGTAAAATGCAAAAAGTGACTATTGTTCTAGTATTACCCGTTTAAAAAAGTACAAAATGCAGCTAGAGGTAGATAACGAAAATTGATGAAATCCGTCATCTAAATAAAAGCCAAACAAAGTATGAAAAGTTCAGAGATTAAATATATGCAAATTCATATGCAGTCAAATTGAAACTGGTTTTTGACGATTTAATAAATAAATAAATCTTTTTTTGAGTAAAAGAATTGAAAATCACAAAATAAGTGCTTTTTATTTACAAACATATTTTTTGGATTTTATTGACCAGATGTATTTATTATAAATTCTAAAATACTACATTGATTTTTCAGTCTACCAAATAAATAGATGTTTTTAAAGAATTGAAAATAAATTAATTAATTCCAATACCCAAAATATCAAATTTTCTTTTCAAAATAATTTAATACCTATTTTCTAATTATTAATAGAATACTTCAAATTATTTTCAATAAAAAAAATTATTTCAAACTTGATTTAAAAATACTTTTTAAGCACAATTTATTTTATCAACTTCTTTTTTATAATTAATAAAAAAAACTTGAAGTATGTTAGGGATTTTAAAATAAGTTTGCATTATACATTTTGACTACGAATTTGTAAATCGTAGTTCTCAATTTTAAATCGATATTCCTAAACAGCGTAAATGATCAGCGTTGGTAAAAATTTTAAAGACTGGAAGTATGCAATAGCATGCATTCATATTTATGTAGATTATTTTTAAAAGACTAATCTTTGATTGTATCTTGAGAATATAACAGATAAAATTATTAATAATCATTTCATTCATTCAGACTTCTTTCATTCTCAAATTTGCTCATTTTTAATAACTAGCATTTACATATATTATGGATTCTGTGGGTGACCCAATTAACTTGAATTTTAAAATCATCTCATATATTATTAAAATGATAGAGATGCTATCTTAATAAAGAAAACGCTGCGGCTTCTTCATAATATTCAGACATTTGGGATTTTTAGCCTGAATACAAAAAAAACTCTTCTGTCTGTTGATTTGTCGAGTAACAAAACTGGCGAAATATTATTTCATAGTATGTTAGGTTTTGACTTGGCTTTGACCCAAGATGAAATAAATATGCCGATGCACAAAAAATCCTCAATATATGTACTATGTAGATATAGTAGAAAGATAATAATATTTAGAATGGAGTCATTCCCCTTTACATATTTGCATATATAATCTTCTATTCATCATCATGCTTGTTCACATTTTCATAATAATGCATCGTCTACGTGAGTCTACTACTTCTGCAGATATGGATTGGAATTTCATAAATAAAATAATTGAAGGCATATTCAGAGTTCCTATGTACATCAAAGGTTATGTACATAGGCAAGATAGAACATTTGTTCGGCTACATTTCTGCAAAGGACAGGAAGAGTAATTATGGTCAATACACGAGATTGTCATTTACTACAGAGCAATGCTTTTTTGACGACTACATTACTTAAGATGTTAAACGAGGTCAAGGTAGAGGGATGCGTCTGAGTCTGAAGACAAAGACAGACTGGAAGGAAAGTTTTTTTCATTTTATTTTTAGAAATCTTAAACGTAATATTAAAAAAGGTACACTATGGATGGAAACCAACGTGGTAATACATAAGTGAGTCACCCTATTCGGAAAAGCCGAAATAGCTCGAAAAATTATCAATAATTTTTAACAACTGCGCTACGCAGAGACGATGTATTATCCTGCTACCCTGTGTATCCAGGCAACTTTGCATATATGCCCTCTCCGGTCCCCACTTTCGGAGAAAATGACACCGGACTGATAAAATCCTTCGGATCTGAGCACCCTGTATTAAATTGTTTTTCATACGTACTAGAAAGAAAAGATAGTCTACGTGGTGACTACGGACTGTTCACATGTCAGTTTGTTGAATGACTACCATAAACTGATTCTGAAAATCTGAAAGGGACCATTATTCTCAGCATCATATCTCATTGTGCAAATGTTGTACAAATTGTCTCTTTCCCCTTCGTCATCCTCCCGAAACGTTAAAAGGTTCTTCTAGGTATATTATCCTACAACTAACTAACCATATTACTTATATGATACTAACAACTACTAACAAGTTAATAAATGCAAGAAAGAGAGACGTCAAGGCAGGAGTTGAAGTTTAGTATGATCAGTGCTTTGGTTGAGGTTATGTTGGACGTTTGTGGTTCATATTCACATCATCATAGTTGACCCGTGGTTTGGGATTTTTTACTTATTGTGCTCAGTACTAAATTAACTACCCACGGTTGTTAATAGTCAGTTAATGGTGAGTACAAATTGCCTAACTGCATCTTTTATCCACATATTTCGTCATACAATTTATTACTATCGTGTAACTAGTTCCATGTGCTAGGGAATTTAGAACTTTCACCCATTGTTGGTCGTAAGTATGTACATATAATTTTATACAAGCAAAAATAATAATTTTAAGGCTTTTCAGTTCACACGTTTTGTTCACACGCTTTTCATCTGTTCTGCTTTCTCATTAGATCATTAGATTCTTGAGAGGATATAATTTTGCATGTTATTTTATTCACATAGCTGAATTTACGACTTTACTCTGTACTGCAGTATAAATAACAGATCGATTCTTATAGGTATGGACATCAGCCAAAAACAAATATTAGACTTATTCGAATAACCAAATTCTAGATAATTCTAATTGGATCCTCTGGCATTTATACTAAATCCAATCTAAAGTTTGTAATTAGTCCTAACTCAATTATAAATTTAGAGGAGTTTTAATTAAATCTGGGTGAAAGCACGGAGAAAGTCCTTGGGAATGTTTGTACCAGTTTGACGTAATTATTTTTTATTAAATAGGTTAACGCACTTATATATTTTTCCTCCTTAATCTGCCCTTCAGAGAATTCTGAGATTGTAGAGGCTGGCAAAATGTCAGTTCAAGGATAAAAGAGATATTCTTACAAATGCTCAATTTTTATAGTGTTTTGTTAGTTTAAATTGATTGCATAGAAAATTCCTATATGAACATGCATGTAGATTACTAAATTAAAACACGGTTGAGAAAGGAAGATATATATATATATATATATATATATATATATATGTATATTTAAATTAGCATTGGAATACGAGGAAGCTTCTTCTCCTTCAGAAGTTCATGAGTTTAGACTTCAACCCTGAGAATTTTTTGGCAAGCTAAATTGGATTGTGAAATCATCCATTTTTTTCAAGTTAAGGAATAAGATTAGAAAATATGGTCACATTTAAATCAGTTGAGGAGGTTGTTTTAATTGAATATTCAATTTAAATGCGTCAGACGTCAGAAGATTTAAAGTGGTTGTGTGTGGTGGAATAGTGAGCCGATAATAATTGATACTTATTATTTGTTGTTGACTATAAAATTAATCTGATTTTATTACTACGTTAGTTCGTGGATTTTGATGAATCCAGCACACAGGATCAAGGCGTTTATTGAGTGAAAGTGCTGTCTCGTCATATTCATAAAGATAAATGTCAATGGCCATTCAACAAACTAAACCTTGAGATTTTTTGTTGATGTAATCAGTTTCAATACATTTTTTAAATACATGCTGATGCTGTGAAACTATGAACCATGCGAATAATCGAAAAATCAAATATCGTATCAAATCTTAATATCTCCTTTTTGTTGATTAAGAAAGTGACGAAACATTAAGATAAGATCTGAACTAGAGCTGGAAGGCTCCAGTTCCAGTTTTTAGAAATGACTATATCATCATACAAAGTGATACTTCTTGTATGTCTTGGTATTTACTCTCTTTTATTTGTCTACTATATCTCCCTTAGTTTAAGGAAGTTTGATTTGGTCCATCATCATCATAGTAGCACACATAAGCACTTGAAACGAACTTTATAGCGTTAGTATGGATTTAGATTGCCTCAGTTAAAAGTTTTGTTTCATTACAAATAATCGTTGGTAAGTTCTTATCGTTGTGCGTGCAGATTCTCTTAATCATTAATCACGTTGGACATTTCGTATCGTATTTTCATTTGACATTCATTATTCATTCAAGAAACCCGTCATGGCTGTCTTCGTAGAAACTAGAACAATAGAACACGGCATGTATTTTGAAACAACATGAAGAGGCAGAATTAGATTGAGGATAATAATTGTGGCTAAATTAGTGACAGTTTATGGTCGATAATATGGTTTGCTGAAACCAAGACCAAAGCCCGATACATTAAGTCTTTGATTCAATTTTAAGTGTCCGACAGAATTTTTTTTTATTGGTCTCTTTCGCGTATTCAATCTATTCTGTGACGGGACAGTTTTTTTAAAAATATGCTTGACAAATGTCACGTATGAAAGAATATTTCAGTATGAATTGGCAATTGATACTTTGGCATTTTTGAAAGAATTTGTAATTCATGTGATTTTTAATATTTACATTTAATTTTAATATAACATAAAATTAGAACAAAGAAGTCTTTGTTCTTCGTACCAAGTTTTCAACTTTAATCAATTGAATTTAAGCAGATAAAATTGGGCTTGAACTATATTGAACAGGGGTTAAGTTTGAAGAAGTTATACGATCTGTTTTGTAAACATGCGATACTCTACAGAAATATCAAAATAATCTTCAGAGTACTCATACTATGATAGAGTAAAGATATGACAAATCCGTTCTTAGAAATGTATGAAAAAGTAGTAACAGTTCGCCAGGATATCTTGTTTCCAAATGGCATAATATTGTTATGTTAAATGATATTTTTTGTAAGTCTTGGTTTGTCAGCCTTTGCTTTTTTGTTATCGATTGAGATTAACACTTCTTGTAATTTTGAAAACAAATAGCCATTTAAGAGTTGGTCATTGCGTTTTAACTTATTAAACGAAATGCTGGTGTGATGTATTAAAGTCATATCTCAAGGTTACATTGAAAATTATGCAAATTAAGATGATCAGGATCAGGAAGGAAAGTCTGTTCAATTCGTGTTTATTAGATAACAGCCTCACATAGATAATTATTTGTTTGTACAGTCTGAATGTTGACTGTCTGAGCTTTACAGTTAAAAATATGTTGTGTAAAGTAGTGTGTTGTGTTATGTTTTTTTTAGTCTTCATATTTAACTTATAGCTTACAATAGCTTATACAATAATAATTTTTGTTGTGATTATTGGTTTACAGGGAAAAAATTCCAGTAATCTTACTTTGGAACTATTCCAGGAATTAAGTGTTATGACTAATTTTACAAATCGTTTTTATTACATTTTCACTAGGACTGACAATAATCCCCAATTCTAAAATGTTTCGAGAAGTTATTTTCAAAGTCCGGTGCATCACGAGCTCAGGGGAAAGCGTCAACGTGTCCGGAAACTGCCCCGAATTAGGAGACTGGAAAGTAGAGCCATCATTCCCTTTGCAGAGAGCGTCTCAGTATTAAAAACAAACAAATAATCTGACATGATTAACTGCTCCAACGATTTTATATTAATATAACTTTTTTGTAGATATGAAAGTCCGGAAAATCCAGAAGTATGGGCCGGAAAAGTATTGATCCCTGCAGATAAAGATGTCAAGTTCCGGTATTTCGTGTGCATGGTCCTAGATCATCCCTCCAGCATCAAAGGAAAGGTTTCTGTGGTCCGCCGATGGGAAACAAACCTTCAGACAAGGATGATTAAACGGAATTCTAATGGTGACCGTGTGACCCGAGAACTTGAATATTTAACTATCAAGAAACACAATGACATTGATGATGTTTAGAAAGGAGACCTGAACCGGATGACTGGGATGTCGATGTCTTTGGGGTCTATGGAACTGGAGAGACCCATGGAGAGACGATCGAGCACGGCTGGCTTACTGCTGAAACGGTCATCCAATTTAAAATTGCTAATGACCCTATTCAGTTTTGGCGAAAGAAATATCGGAACGTACCGGTAAGATCAAGATTGTATCAAAACGCAATTTTATTTTAAAAAAAAAACATTTAAACCATAATTTGGGAATAGTTTGTATAAATGTATACGTGTGTATTTATTCATTGATTATTCTATATTTTTCGTCATCTTAAATGCATCAACGAAAATATAAATAGATTCATCTGAAAATGGTTGCTGTGAATTTGAACCGTCAGAACAGCATTACAGAATTTGCTGACAGTATGGATTATCAGGTAGGAAAATAATGTTTGGGAATAAAACAAATATCTTTATTAATGATGGTTAAGTACAAGATTTTTATGTAATGTTGATTTCAGGATTCGTCATCCGGAGCTGATAATTCTAATTCTGCTTGGCCTATTATTGAAGTGGCCGTGATTAACGAAACAGAGTATATGCTTTCGCTACAACAACAGTTTGGAATGATTTATAAACCGCAAGAAATGATGATCTTCCAGGCTCAGGTCTTGCAACCTCATACTGTGGTACGAACTCAGAACTCTTTGGTTTAAATAAGGTCACACAAATTCTAAACGACAATTTTTTTTGTAGGCATATATGATTGATTTTTATGCGGGTAACGCCGGGGATATTCCAAATCACATTGGATTTTGTCATATTGTTCCAAGTAATCTTAAAGAGACTGTTGGTTCTATGACCGTGCCTATCACGAGTGTAAAGCAAGAGCCCATTGGACAGATAAATGGTGAATTGACATAAATTATAATTTATTTTATCGAGAAAAGAAAATAGAAAGTTTCTTTCGGACTAAGGCTTAATTGTTAACTTTTTAGTTGAATATCTTGTCGTGAAACCACTGCCTGATTGTGAATGTGACATGACCATCAGTTTCAGTCGATATTGGAAGCATCATTGGACCGGGTTGGATATTGGTCACCGTGGGGCAGGAAACTCTGTTCGGACATTCAAGTCGTAAGTCTTTAAAAATGCCCGTTTAAACTTTGCAAGATTAACAAAAGTTGTAATCTATTTAGATGTGCAAACATACGAGAAAATACAATTGCATCATTGCAAAAGGCAGCAGAACATGGAGCTGATTTTGTAGAGTTCGATGTACAATTGTCCAAAGACTATGTTCCCGTCGTATTTCACGACTTTCATGTAAACATTGGCCTACAACAGAAAGCAAAGAAGGGTGGAGAGATGACAACTCTGAAAATTCCTGTCAAGGACTTAACCCTAAAGCAATTACATGAACTAAAGGTGAAAAGAGAAGAAATTATTTGTAAATGTTGTACTTTTTTACTTTCAAATTCCAATCGCCGTAATGCAGAATGCCCAGTGTGCAAGACAGCTATACGGACTAAATTTTAATTTCAAATTAAGCTTTTAACTATGTTCATCTTTCGATCTTAACTGTGATTGTGCTTTCTTTCTCTTTTAAATCTATGTGGCACGGGAAAGGTTCATTTGGTAGATTATGCAGACTTTGAACAATGTTTCTTCAATGCTTCAACTTCATATAAATGTTTCCGGGAGGTGTGTTCGTCAATATTATTTGAGTATTAAGAATTATACTGACTGTTTCCTGTTTTTTCTAACATTTCTGAAACACCTTCTACTACTAATTTATGGTATGGCATGATGACAATAATGTCAAAGCAAAAACCAAGCATGACGATAAGCTTTAACTTAAACAATCTCCAGTTTTCCAAAAGTGTTAATATTGCATTGTGCAGTTAAATTTATCTTTACAGTGTCTTTAATATAATATTATGTCCAAAGGTTTACCACGTGGCTGATGACCCTCATGCAGATAATGACGAAGATGATTCTCACGATCCTTTCCCAACATTAGAACACGCTCTGGAAGCTTTGCCTGATCATGTCGGGTTTAATATTGAGGTCAAGTGGACGATGGAATACAAGGTATTAGCCAAATTATTTATTCAATTAATCTAACGCTCAGAATGTAAAGCAATATTTAAAACAATAGTTTACTTTTATAATATTCAGGACGGTTCTTGGGAGCTGGAAAATCCCTTTGAGCTAAACATGTATTTGGACATTGTCCTTCAAGCGGTCTTAAAATACGGAGGTGGACGTCGAGTGGTGTTCTCATGCTTTCACCCTGATATCTGCACCATGTAAGTTTCAAATTATTTACCAAAATAGACGAGCCTCAAAATAAATTTAATTTTTTTTAAATAGTTAAATATTCATATTTCCAAAATACATTCTAATATTTCTATGATATAGATTTCGATATTTTAATGTAAACCATATTTTTAAAGAATCACAGATTTATTCTATTACAATCTATTTTTGTGAATGGCAAAATATAAATAGTTTTTTGACAACATATTTTCCTGTTGAAATACTTATTTTAAACATAATACAAATTCAATAACTCATCTCTGTAAATAAAAATCTATATATATATTTATAGGATTCGGTTGAAGCAAAACAAGTACCCGGTTCTATTCCTAACTCAAGGTGTCACATCAAAATATCCAGAGTACAAAGATGCCAGAACAAGAAGTATCGCTATTGCAACTTACTATGCTTTGTTTGCCGGAATTCTTGTGAGCTTTACAAACAAACTTTTTTTAAATCAAGTTCTTTGTATAATATAACTAGTGTGTTTATCATTTGTTAATTATTTTTCAGGGACTTAATGTTCATACCGAAGACATATTGAGAGATCCATCCCAAATAAAAGAAGTGATAACTCATGGACTAATTGCTTTTTGCTGGGGAGAAGAAAATAATGATGTTTCAACCATAAGGTATCTCAAAGAACTTGGTCTTCACGGAGTTATTTTCGACCGAATCGACGACCATATTCCTGAAAAGAAAAGCATTTTTTTCACCGAGCATCAGTATGAAATGCTACAAATTGCTGCCACTTCACCCGAAGCAGAGATCCAAGACTCAATTCCGTTTCAATCCGACTCCGAATCTCCTCCCCCTGATTCACCAATTCAACAGCAAAAGAATCTCAGTGATATCCGAGGAACTTCCTTCGAAGGAAGTTTGGAGTCTCTTGGAAATGGATTATCAAATGGAAATGGATTACCAAACGGAAATGGACAACCTGCTGCAGAGTCTGTCATTTAGCCTAAATCTATCTTCTTATCTCTTCTAGTCTCTTTTATAAGATCAAGTTGTGAAATGCACATAGCTTGTTAAATTCAACAGAATAGATTTGTTGTCATCTTCACCAAAAAATACGTATAAAAACACAAAGAAACAGTTCGAGGGATAATAGAAATGGACCTTTTCTGTGAAATTTTCCCTTCATTACTTTCGATTTTTTGCTCAAAAGTATATTATGGCTTACGATTTGGTCATTTGTGATTATTAGTTTTTTCGTACGCAGTATCTTCATATAATTTGGTCGATATATCCGGATTGATTCATCGTAAATGAGAACGGATTGTTAAGGGATTTTTGCCAATTTGCCATTTTTATAATTTTTATTCTTAGAGGATTATCAACTGCTTCTTTTGACTAGCTATTGTCTTTCGAAACCAGTGAACTCTGATAATGATACAGTAGTTAATAATAATACGTCCTCATGGATCAACGTAATTCCGTATATCCATACCACGAATGAATGCTGCCGCTTCAGACTTTATAACTAATACCGTTGACCGTACGAACCAATTTAGAGAAACATTTATCCTACTCTTATCATAAAAAGAAACAGTTGAAACAGCGAATTTTATAATTACACGGACAAATCCATATACCGTACTACTAAATGCCTATTATATCTAACCATAACCTCTTAGAGGTAGAGTTGTGAATTTTGAATACAATTTAGTGACTAATAGATAAATTTTTATTGTTGGGATTAATAATTATCGAATTTAAGGCCTGAGTAAATAATTTAATTTTCAATTCACATTCAACATTTGTTTACTTGTCTAGAATTCTAGAATCTATAGATCAATCTTTTAAAATTATGTGTAGTATTATTCCAAACGTACTTTTTGGTTTTAGTTAAAAGTTAATTTAAAAAAATAAAATATAGGAACACCAGCTAAAATAAATGCAACATGAATAATTGTATTTTACAAATAGGGCTTAAAAGTGAGATTATGCTAATTACCACTGTAATTTTAGAAATGTTGTCGTTCATAATTAAACAAAAAATTAGATTGTATGCTGTCGTAAATAAATAATTAGTATAGTTAGTTGTAATATTTATGACGACAGCTACATATGAAGATGTAGAAACTTTCTGCATGGTTTAGTAATTGTCACATTTTAAAACCGTTGTTTTACGAAAAGAAAAAAATATAACATTCAATTACTTAATAAAAATGAAATTTGCAGACAAAAAATATTTACAGCATTATTTATTAATTTTTACTAAAGACTACTACGATTAAGTAAATACTAATTTTTTTTTCATGAATTTCAACATCCAACATACCAAATTTAAATAAATCTAAATCTTTAAATAATTTAACGCTGATTACGAATAACTAAATTTTATATGTCCACGTCGCTTTATCTAGTTTTTGAGATAATTGGGAAAAACTGCGAACAAAATCCAAAATATCACTTTCAGCTTTGAACCTCAGTAATTTTTTAAATACTGTTTACAGTTTGTAATGCGAAATACTCAAATCCTTTTGCAATTTTACAGTTTTTTTTCTTCAAAATATGTAAAATACTGGAACTTATGCGGTTATTTAAAATAGTGGTCAATATTTATATCAACTATCAACCAAGCTCAAAATCTGATGATTTTTTCAAAAACAGAATTACAGTCTAGGTTTTCTGATCGTCTGTAAAATTCAATTGAATCCACATTTAATGCTGTAATTACAAATGGTAAAAAACGTCCTAAAATCTAAATGAACCGTTTATACTGATAATAAAAGGTTCATTTAGATTTTAGGTGTATGAGTTAAATAAAAGTTTTATTTAACACATAAACCTCAATTATGTAAAGTTAAGCACTTGTACCCAGGAATCTATCTTGACTCATTTCCAGCCTTTTTAGAATTGAAGCTTTTCTATAGATAATTGAACTGTTAACTGTCTCAAAAAAGGTTAATCTTTAAAAGTCTAGGCCATTTAATACGACTCGTACGTTTGTAGTATGTACCAATTTTCTCGTTTATTCTCGTCTTTTTCTTAATTGAAAATAGATTTTAAGTCTTTTCTACAATTTGTACAGATTACAGTAGCAAGTACGTTTTTAATAAACTCCCTTTTTGACAATAGCAACCTTTTCATTCAACCGGATAATTTTTCGATAATGAAATGAACCTTTCTTAATCCAATTAAAGATTAAAATACTAGGAAAGGTTAATTTTGTACACTCACAATCAGATGAAAAAGATTAAAATGAGCTTTAAACAAGCTGGTTTGTAGCAAGTCCGTTTTTTAACAAAAAATCCTTTATTTAATCCTGACCATTCGAAAACTTTTCCAGAATGGTTTAATTGTAGATAGCTAATTTGTAGCAAGTACGTTTTTAATTCCTTTCTTTAAACCCGATCATTCCAGAATGGTTTAATTTCAGATTAGATGTATAAAAAAAGATTGACCATTATGGTCAATGATATCGTGACACCTAAAGGCATTCGACGTTCAAAAAAATCCCGTATAAAAAGCCAAAGATTTCTGCTCAAATTTACCATTCCTCAATTCCATACGAAAGAATAGCAGTCTCTCTGATAATATTTTATACTAATTTCTTTCAAAGTTTCCGAAACTTTTTATTTATTTTTAAATCTCGACTATTTCAAAATGTTGAACTTTTCGGCTCTCTACCCCTACTTCTTGGTGGCCCTCGTCTCTTCAACCCTAGCCCCAGGAACTTCAGCAGCTAGCATGGCATCGAGCAATGTGACTGTGACGAAAGGAGACACTTCCGTCAATATTTTGACCCAAGGACCTTTAAAGACCCTGATCACGATTGACAACTCTTCCGTTTCTGTTGGTAATGAAGAGAAACTCCTTGGAATCGGCCTTTGCATTCTTGGCAGTGGGAACTGTAACCTCATCCTCAATCTTATCCGACTTCTTCAAATCGAACTTAATTGTGCAACTGTAAGTTAACTAATTCTTTATCATTTATTTTCAGTTTTGATTCAAAATTAGTTAATATTTTGTTTGTGTAAAATCCATTTAGATTCGAAATTTAAAACTCTATACTAATTTTTTCTTGTATTATTTTTAATTACAGATTGTGGCTTTGCAAGTCCGACTGAGTACCGGATATGATGCGGCCTGTACAACAGCAATCACGAAATGTTGTAACCTTCTCAACATTGACGTATCCATCATCGCCATCCTCCTGGGCGTTTCACTCAAGGAAAACACATTGGAGGTCGCAGGGGACAACAAAACTGTCGATTCCGAGTTCAACTCTGAGGTCAATTCCGAGGTCAATTCTGAAGTCGATTCCGAAGTCAACGGCAAAGCAGAAAGCGATTCAGAGGTCACAAGTGTCGATGCTACCCGAACACCAACTTCCTGCAACTGCAACCTTTTGGACTTAATCAATCAGATTGTGCTCAAGATTAATATTAGCACTAATCTACTCTGCTATTATCCTGACATTCGTTATTGTACACCCACTGTTTTGGATAATTTGTGTAATAATTGTATTTGTGCCACAGTTGTTATAGGTTAAAAATATTTTTTGAACACATTTTAATGTTCATTTTTTCAAAGGATTTTTTAAACCTTTTTAATGTTCTGTTTTTTGACAATCTCGGCTTCACTGGATTTGAGTGGTTTTGACTTTTCTAATAATCATTATTATTTTATCTTATGAGTATGTGGTAATCAAATTAAATTTGACTTCAGACTTGAATAAAAAAGTTTTTTTGACCTTATTTTTGTATCATAATTTTTATTGTATTTTGGTTTTCTTTGGTTTAATTCATAAATTATAATATTGATTCAATTCGATGCAATTTGTTTAAAGTATTATTTTATACAAATTAATTAATCGGATGAATTAATCCTCAAAATTTCAAATTATTAAATCTTGCAGAATTTTGTTTGTTTTGACTCCAATCATGGTGTTATTAAAAAGTAATTAAAAAACTTTTTCATCTATAAATTAAGTCAAATTTTTTTTGTATTTCATATTTGAAGAAAATAGGTTTCAAGGGTAAATTATTTCATTACATTTAAAATGCATAAGAAATAAAATGCTAAAAGAAACATATTTCTTTAGTTAGATTAAATAAATTTAATTCTATAAA
>JAQGBQ010000371.1:0-23790 GCA_034698485.1 Vertagopus arboreus | reverse complement strand
GAAGCCAAAAAAATGTATTTTTATAATCTGCCTATATAAAATATTTGATCAATAAATAAATGAATAAACTTTTTTTTAAAAAAAACTCGTTGTTTGTGAACGGTCCTAAAGTTTATAGCTTAATGGAGCTATACAGAGTTTATAGCTTAATGGAGCTGTATAGCTTAGTGGAGCTATAAACTCATGTCGCTTAATGGAGCTATACAAATGAAAAGTGCCCGACTGCTCTGCAAAACATTCTTCTTCTACCTCATCACATCCCCTGTGTCCTTGCACAGTGCACATTCTACTAATACATTTATGTACAGAGATACCAGGCCATTTCAACATTTTCAATAAGCTACCAAACTATCCGACCTGGAACTACCTTGCCTGGTTGTTTCAATCCAACACCTCTGCTACTACTACATCTAATTCAATGTACTGGAGTCATTTTTAACGAAATTGTTTTTCCTGCTTGGTAGAATGACTACAGCTTTCTTTTAACAAAATGAATGCCCTCTGAACCTTAGGGCCATTACTTAGGTACATATAAAATACACACCACGCTCAATGTCATTTCTTTGCGGTTTCCATATTCTAAATATATAGAATGTACGTAAAGGATTCCGTAAAGTAACTCTGTATGTAGGACGATAAAAGTATTTTACGGCATTCTAAGTAGCCACATTTACTCATACCTTCTCCTACTCCTGACGTATTCCTTTACGTCTTGAGATTCTTCGTTTCAGAAATGAGAATGATTTTATTATGAATGAGAAAGTCATGAGAAAGCATTGCTATATAGCTGGACCGCGTTTTTTTTGGATATAATAGCCAGCAGAGTTATTAATTCTGTGTTCATTCAACTCGAAAGCTCTATCTAATGGGTTTCTACAATTATTATTTTTTTTATTTTTACAATACACACGGGATTTTAAGATTTTGTGTAAAAAAAGATTTTAAATAGTCAAGCAATTTTTGTAAGCTGATGATAAATCAGCATAATTAGTAGCGGATTTGTAAATTGAGCGAATGGTTAAAAAGGGTGAGGTTTGCTAAGATATTCTTGTTATGACATCGAAGAACAAGCAAATTTGAATAAAACAATGAGAGAGTGAAAGGACCTTTTTAGATTTAGAGCCTGTGGAGGATAACTGCACTTGAGACTCGTCAAAAGGAGATGTTGGTGAAAGGGATTTGGAGTGAATTAAATGTTGAGACGAGTTAGCTGATGAAGTTGAGGGAGTCAGAGCAGAAGGATGATGATTATTCGTATTCGAGTGTAAGTTATTGGTTAGCCCACCACCACTACTGGGGTTGTTATTAGTTGAGGGGACAGCAGTGTTACTAAGATTCGATGCGGAGGTCGACCGAAGCGGTGCTTGAGAAGGTACCGAGGCTGCTTTGACGAAAGCTACCCCTTTATTGATCGCCGGCAGAAGACTCCGGGATTTCGGTTTCTTCCAGTCCTGCCACCACCATATCACACACCAATTAGCCATAATCATCCATCCATTCAATTAAATAATATACAGGTATCAAACACAGCTTGTCACACAGAAAGCAAGATGTAAAACGTAGTACCTATCTGCCCATCATTTCCATAAATCCTCCTTTCATCAACCTCGGCTCTAATTCTATCATCATTTCTGTAATTATTTACCTGCGTCTATTTCCTACATAGTAATAATCATATAACCTAACCCTACTAGTTTCTCCTCGTGTTGTCTCGCAAGGATGACAAAATGTAATTACGTACAAATACTAAAATAGTTTTAAAGGGTCTAGAGTTTCGAAGCCTTGAAACTGTTTCATATCAAAATCTAATAGATTACTTTGAAGATGGATCTTATTTATCTGAAACAATAACTACAACTTTGAGCGGTTGCAGATTCAAAACAGAACAGAATTTCAATAAAAGTTGTATCGTCTTTGATTCTTTTCCTAGTAATATTATTCTTATTCTTCTAGTTTACTAGTACCTGCAATCAACCCCACTCGACCACCATAGACAAAAAAATCAGAAACTTTTTATCCTAAGAGCAAAAATAACAAAAACAGAAGCCAAGCACTTCAATTTTACTACTGCTATATAGATTACTAACAACTACAGCTCACAAAAACAACTATACATTCATACAACATTCAAACCAGGAAAGAAAAATAGTTCCGAGAATATAATCCAACCAACCCATGTTTTTACAACATAACTCGGAACTAGATTTGATATTTTTCAAATAGAACATTGTTTTTCATTTTACTCTCCAATATTAATCTACGCCATTTGAATCTTCTCACTTTTCGGATTTCACAGAGCATGATGAATCGCATTTCATGATATTCATGGACATGATAATAGCTCAGCAGAAGCAGACAGTAGTAGCTCGTCTCTATGGTATAAAATACAATGCTACAAAATGAGTTCTACTAACAACAAGCAATACAAATATTTGCCACCTAGAGAAGGAGACTAAAGAGGAGCATTGGATTTCCTCCACAAAATCGGGAATGGAATCCAGAAAATCTCTACACAATTAGTTTTTATACCCAACAATAGTTGAAGCTCAGCAGAGGAAAACAAACAGCTCAAACCCTTGATGACATTTTACATCATATAGAGAGAAAGGGAAACGGAGAGAAAGTAATTTATCAGTGTACAGTTTACCGAGAAGACATGCGAAGAGGTAAAAGGAAACCAGAGGCGCTTTTCTCAACTCTTCTATTTGACAGTCCAACGACCATCCAAGCTCTGACAATAGCCACTTGTGTTAAAAATGAACAGACTAGCCTTGCCTCTCTACAACTCCCACTATGTAACTACATGTATATAATGTTACGAACCAAGTATAGATTGTTCACCACCATAAAACCAGCAAACCAACCTCACAGTCGTCAGTTAGATTCAGAGAGAAATCGATTGGGCAGATCAGCCGAGCACGCTGCCCACAATAGCACTACGTACAAACAACTACGAGTCTAGATTCTAACTCTAATATACAAAATTCGACCACTATAACGAATGACCAACAACGTACTTGTCAATATATTAAATATATCCAAATACTTACCTCTTATGTTCAATAAAGTTATGCATATAACTTTCTCCTTCTATGAAATCCGATTCTACAAAAATCTTACTCGAATCTGTATTATGCTATGAGTCAAGGTATGAAGCAGATTGCTGCTAGAGAAAGCAGGAGCGGCCAGTAAATATTGAATCAATATTTTTATTTGTTCTAAACCAACCTTGTCAGACGAGTGAAAACTTTGTAACCGATTTATATTCACCGTGTTACTACTACAGAGGGTTAAAATGAAGGAAGGTATAAAGTAAAATCAAGACAACAAAACCATTCTTGATTGAAAGAAAGAGAGCCGATGAAGAAGAGTCTGCTAAATGAGTTTAGGTAGTTTGAAGCAACGGCGAAGAAACTCTCATGAGGGCTAATGAGCATTGATTATTTGGATGAGGAGAAAGCAACTCATCCCAACTACACTACTACTAACATCAACTAATTCCCATTAAATATATATATAGAGAGTATACAGACAGTTTCTATACTGCTATTGCAAGAAGTTTGAAAAGTTCAGAGTTCGGCAGAACAGGAAGGAGTCACGAATGCGGAAAAACTGGTGTTCCTCAAACCATACCTTTTTACTGTGTGTTGACAGCAGAGATAAGATGATTAAACCAGCCATTAAATGGACTATACTGGGCTATTACTGAATTCTTTTTACCCTAATTGCTCGTGTGCAGGTGTCATCGATTCACTAAAGTTCTTCACAAGTTAACATATCCTCACTTCTATAATAGCATAATAGCTACAAATGTCCATTCGTCAATGGTAATTAAGTAAATACTATCAACAATCTGACTATATACTAGCATATACTTCAAAACTTGAATAGGCATTCCATTTTTAATTATAATTTTTTATAAAACAGAAATATGTCATCTACAGTTTACCTAAAAATCGTAGGAATCTCAGGGTAGCAATTAATATATATGGTACTGAATTCCAAGAACGTAGTGAAAGTGAAAGGCAATCTTCTATGCAAACCAAGCCATTTACTCCAAGATTATTAAGAGTTTAACTATCTCACCTATGCTGAAATTTTAATGGGAATAATAATCGTTAGCCAAGAACAACTGTTAGCTCTCACCTATCGTATTAAGCAAAGGGAAGTTTGTTGAATGTTAGAAGAAACTCGAACAAGAATCATTAACTGAAACTCCGTTATGAAGTTACTTTATGAATATATTATTACGAGGCTGACTTGAGGAACTTGAGCTTGTATAGACTAAGAATGTCTGGAAAGTCAACACTAAAGCGAGTCATCGGTTTAAAACAATCAACTCATAATATTACATTTTACTCTGCAATTATTCAAAATAATCACCAGTAAAGTGTCAACAAAATGACTTCATTTTGCTTACTAGATAATTTATCGACCTATTTTCTTAATTCATCTCCATTTTCTCTAAACCTCCGGTGTGTTGTGAATTTGAGACCCCAGTCACCTAATCTCTTTCCTTCATGAAAATAACTCTAAACAGCTAAACTTTGGAAATCAGCATTTCCTTTCACCTTTCTTTCTGCTTGGAAACTGCCGGAGTAACTTTCACCACCACCAACTCGTCCTACACCCTATATACCATATACGACGGTTATTTGCTTGCCGCTAGCTATAAGATTACTTGGGCAATTTCTGAACCCATTTATAATAATCAAATACTTTCTGATGGTGATACAGGTTGGAAGAGTTTTGGTAATTGCAAAAGAAAGTCTGTAACTTAATACCAACCTCGGGGGAAGGTAAACTCAAATGCAGCATTCATTCGACGCGGAATCATAAGATACCTTTTCTCTTTGGGAATAAAACAACGAGACTACTTGTTTTGAACCAGGACAGATGATGTTAATAAAATCAGACTATTTCGTTAGACTCGAGGACGATCTTGTGCAGCCGTTTGAGTACTTTGACACTTTCGGGCATCATGTTCGCTTCAATTTGGTGTGAATTTTAGCACCAATTGCGGCTTTTGGCGTCACCCTGATAAGGAGGATGGGCGTGGAGAGAGATAAGAAATGTGAGACATATCCTGCCGTCATCATCAACAGAGCTTGTCTACGGACAAATAGTACATGAGAGTGTGTGTTTGTAAGTACGTCCAATTTGATGGGATGATCAAATTGTAAATGCTGAATGTAGAGGATGGCAGTATCATATAACTAACTATAGGCTAAAAAGGCTAGTGTAATGTAATATGCCGCCGACTACTTCTCCATGTTCTACGTCCTATCCATTTCCTTCAGTACCAACCTCATCCTATTGAATTGTTAGTATCAGCATAATCTGTTGTTTACATACCACTTCTTCTGGCACTTCTAATACATACCACCACCGTCGATTCTCATCCCCCGTGTGGAATGTATACAAAAAACTTGTTTGTAAGAGTAGGAAACGAGTGAGAGAGTGAAAAATGGGCTCTATATGTATGCAAAACATATTATTATCTAGTTGATACGGCAAGAAATTCATGAATGCATTCCTCTAGTGAATATTCTCCACGCGTAGCACATAGCTACTAGCACAGCCAAAAACCCAAGATCAAATAAATACAACAACATAGAGTATATAATAATAACACTAGCGACTAGTCGGAAAGAGAAAGAGAGAGTGGATGTTACTTCCTATTACTTATTTTCCAGTAAATGTCTGTCAGCCTTCTAGTCATGAAACTCTGGAAGAGTCTGGTGCTACTAAAACTATGTAAGATATTTGCCATTCAAAATATATTCAAATTCCAAATTCAAATTTTTTTCTTGCTGTATAAAGACTTCTTATCTTATTACTGGATGAGGTTTGTACATGTAATAGAATCTTCTACGTACGGGTGTGCATGATGATATAACTACTTTTCTATTGTAAAGCCAACAGGGATAAGTTATTTGATACATATATCGATTGAATTTAAAATCCTGGATGTTGATGTACCCATTATATACGAGCATCTCCTGGGGAGAAAGGTAGTAACAGTCACTCAAGAAAAGTTATTATCATAGCCTCTTTATAGGGTAAACACTCTATTTCACCTATCACTTTCTCCACAGCGAAATAGATTCTGGTAAGTCAACAAAATTACAGACGTGAATAGCCTTCCATATTCCTCCTTATATATTGGTGGCAAGGTGGGCTGGGCTTAATGTTATCACTAACTGAATAACACACTATAAGCTCCATCCTGTTCTACCTGAAGAATTCAACATCATCTAACTTAACTTCCACTTCACTCACAGCTTCTCCACTTTCTTTACTTACTAGCACCTATCAGAGGTAAAACATCCCAAAGAGCCCCATTTCAACTAAGGGAAAGTGGAAAGTACTATATACAAGGCTTGATGTTCAGGTTACACACCTTGATGTATCGCTACAATTCTCGAGTAACTAGAGCACACATCACTGTGGTGTGAATAAATAATGTAAACTATGGCCTCTAAAAATGGCATTAGTAGGCTGAGCATGGAATTCTAACCTATTCAAAATAACAAATTCAATCTGAAATAAAACACGACAATTTGCAACGTGTGTAATTCAGATGGGTCTTGTCATTTTGGGGAAAGTGTTAAATTTAGAATAGTAACAGGGGCTGCTTTTATGAATAATTTATGTTCATTCAACAGATCTCAATATATTAAACTTCAAGTTTTAGGATGTATAAAGCCAATAGAAAAATACTAATTGAATCAAATTAAATATTATTATAAATCATCCAATAATATAATTAAAAGCCGTATTTCAAGATGCAATGTTTCCCAAATCCCCTTGCAAAGATTAAAATTTATATTTGGTGGCTACTATGTTGAATTTGACAAGGAAAATTACTAATTGTAAGAAATTTGTTATTAGGTCTAGCAGATTCAATGTGTAACATTGTTAATAGGTATTATAGACGGGAAATTAAAACAAGGAGTTAGTCAAATGAAAACACACCCGTTTTAGACGGTCTACTCTGTGGGGGCAGTTTGAGTGAAAGCTCATCAAGAATTCTGAATAGGCGTCCCGGAAGCTACGTTCATTTGATCAGAGCTGAACGCGTTATGCATTTCTAATAGTTTACTGTCTGCAAGTTAGTTCTGGTACGTTGTAGCACATTGAACAAGGAGTTGAATTTAAGATCCAAAGAATTTAAGAGTCATACTTTGCCGCACGAAGTGCGTATTAAATCTTAAACATCGCTTGGATTCACGTGAGAAATACTAAAGGCTAACTACCATGAATTTGAGTAGCCCTTTTCAAATTTATTCACCACATTTTACATTATACATCTTACCTAGCAGTTCTACACCGTTGAACTTCTAATTTAAATATACATTTCATAGATGCGGCAATACCAAAATTAGATTCATAATTTTATAATTGGCCTAAATTGTAAGTCGAAATGCAACAAGTTACCATTCTAGTTAGTGCTCTGGACTGGATAAACAATAACTTATCATGATCCCCCCAAAATAAAGAAACGTTTAGAAAATAAACAAAAACAACGACTTCTATTTCCAATCAACAAAACAGTACTGGCAAAATATTTTAAAGGATTGGGCCGAATTTTTTGTTTCTCATAAATTACATGATAGCTGCTGCTGATATGAATACAGATGCCGAAGAGAGGAAAAAAACTAAATAAATGGAAGTACTGGACAGGCTGCATTTTATTTTAAATATCCTCATCCCATATTAATCAGCATATTCAAAATTCAGGAAGGAAATTACAGTAATTTACATGTTCTGTGACAACTCTTAATGACACAAAGGTTCTTATGATCACGCTTCAATTAATGAAAGTAATTAGAAAGCTTTTATGTTTTCTAACTCTACAACGATTATATAGACGGAGTAGGAACATGCTGGTTTTCAAAACAATATACTTATCCACCCCATTCAATCAGAACAAAACATAGTAGTACAATCAAACGGTGGGACAAATGAAATCCTTTAAAATATGAGGAGTATTAAAATCCTTCTCTTTCGTTATAAAATCATACGACAGACAGCCAACCTTTCCAAGAACCTCTCTCTCTCTTTATATATATACCCAGTCAAAATGGCATAAGATCCTGTTCCTCATGCACGGTTGCTCATCACAACGATTCAACGCTAATCAAAATCACGAGTCTGTCACTTTCATACATTCCCATAATATAATACAGAGGACAGAAAATGATGAGGGCATGGAACTATGGAAAGTAAAGATAGAATAGAAAGCAGGCTTTAGCAGAAGAGACCCCGCGCCCAGAATTCATTTTACTCATGTTCTGCCATACAAAATATTACAATGTTCATCATATATCATCCGCCACCACATTGAACATTCGTTCAACATTATATTGCAATCATAAGGCGCTTTCGCAATCGCAATGTAAAATTTAACTGGGCAAGAGACCATTACGGTCTATGGTGAAAGCAGTGCAGCCATCAAGGTAAATTAGTATTCGACTCATTCCTCCGTCACACGCTCTACTCCCTATTCACCAAAGCTGTGAACACCAACGAACGCAGCTTTAATGCATAAAATATATGATAACTTGTATAACCTGATGCAGTCCAGAGAACCAGAACCAGCAGCAGAGCTTTGCTACCTTTTGCTTTAGTTGGCTTGGCTATGTCATGTCACAGTCATAATGGAACATTCCTGTTTTCCGTCTCTTGAATTTCCAGTCTACTTACAAACTACATAAGCTTTTGTTCACGATTGGTATTAGTGCTGCTAAAAAGCTCCAAGTCCAATCTCATTTCCACACTCTGGAGCACAGGATATTAGTATGCGAAATGAAAATACGTGGCAGTAATTTTCATCACTACTAAAACACCCTTACAACTGTTCACCTCTTCATCCAAATTCTTATTATTATTATGACTATAAATATAACATTGTTCAATCTATTTATTTTCACCCGCGCCTTCCATCATAATCACAACAAAGCCCACATCTCGCGTAATAATTAATGCATAGAAATTTAAAACAAAGCATGTATGGTATATGGAAAGTAGACGGTGGGTTGTAATTTTTCAGTGCAAGGTACGAAGAGTAGTTATAATCTGTCTGTTTTTGTTTCTTTCCCTTCTTCTATTAAAATAACAGTAACGGGGAGCTACAGTGATGGAGAATTACTATTTACTATTCAGAGATGCAGGTGGAGGACTTTTAGAATTAACTATGAGATTACGTAAATTCCCTAATGACGGGTTTAATGAAGTGAAAGTGATTACTACACACCAACACTAAATTCCAACACTGTGTATGTATAATATATATATTTAGAATGGAGAAAGCAACTCTCTTACCTTTTCATCATAGAATCCATAATCATCTTCAGTTCTGGTTTGCTGTCCAAGAAGCCGGTCCGTCTCTTGATCGGTGTCAGCATCTGCATAACAATAATGAACATGGAGGGTAATGAACCGTAATCAACGACGTGAACAACTCCCAAGTCCACAACGTAAACTTTCATTTCACGCACACATTAGCCATCAGCAGTATGCTACTCCCTCAATTTGTAACCCATTTTCATTTGCCATAAAACTAAGTATCTTGCCAAAACTTGCAGAAGCGGATTTAGCCAGAACACTTATTTCAATCCACAGATGGTCCACTACTGGATAATGGACAATACTGACTGGCGTCCGTATTTCCGTAAAAATTCCCTTGCATGCTAATCTCACAATTTCTCTCATTAAATCTCGCGTCTAGCCATTACAGCTTTAATAGTTAATACCAACAATCCACGCAACCCTATTAGCCAATACTACCTTCAAACTTCATCCTTTGAGCTGAAGGGATTGGGATTTCTCTATATTCCTTCCTTACCAAACAAAAGCAAAATACATAGTAACAAGCGTCCATGTACTAGTAGAGGGATGGACGCCACAAAATAAACAAATTGCAGAGGATTTATCACTAAATCCTACCTTCAATTCATCTAGCTCAGTGTAGAACAACCTCAACTATTTCGACTACTTGAATGCTTTTATCCTCTAACTGTCTTACCATAGCAGTCTAACAATTCCCTTATTTAGTGAAATGAATGAATGAAGGATCTAAAAATAAGTAGATATGGTTTCGAAAACAAGAGAAAGGACTCTAGAGTTTAAGACGTGATCTGCCAGTAAACTTTGGTTCCTAGGATTCTAGTGATTGCCATGTTTCAGTAGCGTGACGTTGAACCGTTTCTCCGGAAAGTAATTCGGGTACACAAGTACATTACTAAGAAATAGACAATAGTAACAAGGTACACTCATTTCAAATCTCTGGTACTACAATAATAATAATATATACTCGTATAACATCTATAGATCCCTCACAGTTCCTTACAGATTCTTAGAAACCACCAACAAAGATTTTTCTTTTATCTCTAATACTATAGTATAAAGCTTTAGGATTTCTTTTAAAGAAAAAAATCGTGAAGGCGAGAACGGTATAAATTTGTATTTAGCCAAGCCTTGCCTCCTTCCAAGTCATGCCAACACAACTTTTCTTCTCAATTTATAACGAAAAAGTTACACAAAGGAAGACTTTCCCATAAGCCCTGTTGTTCTGGTACCGACCGACGGACGAATTTTATAAACGTACCTAGTAAGCAACAGCAGCAGCAGCAGAACACCTAAACCGTTAAGAAGAATTGAACCTAAGATTCGTACCAGCAGCAGCCAAGTCTGTCCCTCATTCAATCTATTTTCATTGGAAACTCGTCAGGGAACCTAATGTGATGAATTGAAGAAAGAATAGAAACGTAGAGCAGACTCTATGAGCATATAAAATACTTTTAGACCCGTTGTATAATAAAGGAACAATTTTATGTTTTAACGAATGCACACACGGAACAATAATTCGTATAATAGTTCTTCATGTTCTTTCGCTTCCTAAATACTTTCTTGTTCAAGCTTGAATTCATCATGAAAATCCGTTGTGGTTATTAGCTACAGTCTGATGGACTGAATGTTTCCCCTCTATTTTCTTAAGTGTAAATTTCTGCTCGGATAAATTTCTAATGCAAAGAAACAATAACACCCGTAGTACAGCATTCCGTCATAATCTCCTGTTTCACTATAAGTCTTCCTCGAATCATACTATTTGCTTTCTCTTTCTCTATACATTCCAGGAAGCCTCGTTTCATGTTAAGGCTCATCGCCCTTTCTCTCTACCAGGAAAAGATTAAATGGTCAGACGAAAAAAATGTATAGCCACAGCGAGCATGGCAAGTCGCGGTCGCCGGCCCTTGTGTTCCTTTGGGAACAAAGCATCAGGCTGGGGTTTCAACTCGATATGCCTAGAAGAAGAGTGTAGTGATTTCTGTCAGTTACCATTTCCTACTTCATTTATCTATCTACGAGTGATCCAGATCTATCTACTCCCTCTTTTTGTTTTAAACTTTAGTTACTCAAATAACTTGCAAGACTTAAAATCCCAGACAGATATTTCTAAAAAAGATTATCTATCATATCATCTAATTTTAACCCTGATTTTAAAAAAATTACATAACCTCTAAACTTTCAATTAATAAAGAGGAGCAAGAACTTTCCTTGGAGCTGGAACATGGCATCTTTACAAATGTTCATGACTGGTCGTGTTTAGTTGAAATATGAGTGTAGGTGGTATGCAAGCTAAAGACTACGAAGGAGAGTTGCCATTAAATTTGCTCTTTGGTTGGCTGTTTCACTTTCACAAAATTCCATCTTTCTTAGCTTTCTGGGGCCTTGTGACTGTAATCTATTTAATAGAAACTCATTTCAACTACATTTCACAGGGTTTTGCTTCCAAATGCACTCAGCATCACATTTACCATTCACTTGCTTTTACTTTCTCCTACACCATTCCTACATTATATCAGGCTATATTATTACAAGAGAAAGGAACTCATATTTCTTGAGAGAAAACACATCATATTGAATATGACGGTGGTGGGGCAGAATAGGAGAAAAGGATTGCATGGCATCCTGATGTGATGAATGTACCACATGGACCAACTCCCATGCTTTCACCCTTCTAAATTCTTCTACTGCCTGTATATGGAATTTTACTAATGGTACAATTTGCGGACTTGTTTCCCATGAAGTATTTCCTTGTCTTCTTCAACATTCCTGCGTAGTTCAACCTAACCTCTCTCATCCAGTTATTTTAAACGAGCATTGTTCAATCGTTCAATACTATCGCTGTACTAAAGAATTGTATTTTATAACCTTGTAAAGGAACCCAATCAGAAGGAGCCACACGGATATATACATAATAATATCTGCTTGCTTGAACCAAAGGAAAAGGTTACGATGTAATTCCTCCATGTGAAGATAGTTTGGAAGAAAATTGAAAACGAAGGGAAATATAATTTTAGCAACGATTTCATGCATTAAGATGAGTGATTGCATTGGAAGCAAAAACAATTTCATTTTCTTAAGGTAGAAATATATAATATTTCTTATTCTCTATCTAATCTCTGAAACTCCAGCCAGTAGACGAAGCCTGTCTTTCTTGATTCCATTTCCTTTCGTCTCCTTGTATTCTTCAGAGATACCATCAAACTATTCGAGTATTCAAGGCTTTCAAAACCAGACCATGTAGGCTATAGGGCACATTCTAATACTTTATATACAAGTCTGATGAAATGAGAAATAGGACACATGTCTCACAGTAATTTCGTATAAGAAGAATTAATACATTGTATATTCGATCCTATGAACTACTGCTACTACTACTACAAAGTAAAGTAGAATCGCGGCTATTTCATCTAACTCACTCCGATAAATCCTTAGCTAGTGAGAGAGGATGTTTCGACCGTCTCGAAAGAGCAAAAGCAGTAGTTAGATATGGTCATATCAAAATTCACGACTTCTCACAATAATACATTTATTGTTTATAGTGACAAGAGCCTCAAGAGAAAGGATAAAAAAGGCAGATGCTCATTGCTTTCTCCCTTTACTTAGAACCATCATTGAAGATGAGCTGTTAAAATGAAACAAGATACCTAGATATGAAATATGGAACCATATGACATTCTCTCTTTATTTGAAAGAAAAGCCTCTTTTGTAGCTGATGCCATTTCTTCAAGATTTTGTTTCTAGTTCTATATAGTCTCATCACTCCTTTTCTCTCAAATGCAACTAAAATGAGATGCTTTTCATCCTTCAGAACACAAAAAGGCTTTCTCTTCTCTCAGTATTGATTATTATGAATGTGATCTCACTCAAACACATGAATTTAAGATACCGGGTAATGGAGTACAGAAACAAGTTTTTATTATATGATATGCTGGTAGTAGGACGCTTGAACTGTATACCGAGATTATCAATATTTCATCGTACAATAAATCCCATTTAAAGAAAAACTTGATAATAATACTTTTTTGACAAAAATGTAATCAGTGCAGTGAAATATTAATTTTTCCTTTTTAAAACATAGATGATGGAAATCAAATGTTTTAAGAGTAAAGGTGCCTTACCGTCATCAGGAGTTTCGTCGTGTTTCTTGAGTAGAGGATCTCGGACACCGGAATTGTCAGATCGATGATCCACATTTCTATTGCCACCGATTTGCCTACATAAACGATAGCAATATTTTTATTACTTGGTTTTCAAAAATTATTCATGGAAAATAAAATTCCATTTTAAGAAACTACTACAGTTAAGTAAAACATTGCATCCGTTTTACCTGGGAACCCACACGGGGGAAGAATCACAGATAAGAGGCTCCACTCGTTCATGAGATGTCGAGTGTTGAAGTCCAATACGAGAATTGTGGCTTCCAGATGACAATGTGCTAACACAAGCGTTTGAGGCAGAGGATGCAGCAACTAATGGCCGATCAGTTTGACGCAATGGCTTAGTACGCTGGATTGCTTCCTTAATATCTTGAATGGCAGCTGCCACAGTGGCAGAAGGAGGTGATGTAGGTGCTAATGACCCACAAGATTCAGAAGCAGTCATACATGATGGGGCCATACTTGTTTCTACTATTCGGTCGAAATTAGCAGTTACCGATGTACTTATAAAATTAGATGCACTTGTTCTGCTAGCGTCTTGTGAGCCCTTCCACATTCTTCCTAATTGTTGTTGCTGAGGGTGCTGCTGACGGATGATTGATCCTGGGGCAGGTGAAGGAGGAGGTGTTGGTCCTACAGGTACAAAATTTACTAGTTGATTTTTAAAGATTTCGAACAGATTACTTGATAATAATAATAATTAAAATAAAAAAAACAAAAAAAAAAAAAAAAAAAAAAAAAATTCGCTTACGCATAGGATCCAAGGCATCCAATTCAGGATCATGGTTAACAAAAACTGGGTTGTCAGATCGTCCAGATTCAGAATATCCCATTGCATTTTTACTCCCCGATGGCCCAGTCATCTGGGATCCTCCGTTACAACGACCACTAAATATATTTGAAGATAAATCCTGGCTTTCAGAGGGGGGTCGATCATAAGACGATGGTGGACTATTCAGTTCATTACTACTACTGCATGCAGCACCGGCATTCATATCTATATCAGTTTCAATTAAAGAGTCCGTTGGGATATTTTGAAGTCTCTGGCTTTGTTGAGAAGCTCTTAATTGAATTTCCTTCTCAATTTCTGAAATCTGCTTTTTCATCAACATCAAAGTAGGATTTGGTTCACTCGAATTGCTACCACAAAAAGGCTTGTCATTATCTTCGCCGCTAAAATCTCCCTCTACAAAGGTTTTTGTTTGAATAATAGGGCTCGTCCAATCAAGAAGGCCAGTCGGAATACATTCTGGGCCGAAAAATGTGGTGACCTTTTCTTTGTTATTTGGATATATAGCCTTTCTCGTCATAACTCCTGATGTATTATCAGTGTTCCTTGTTATAGACGGAGAATGAGCTACTTTAATCTCGCTTCCAGTCAAATAGCACTGATCATCACGGAAACCAACGTCTACTTCGATTATGTCTTCATTTTCCGACTCATTTCCCGAGGAAAGGCCATCCTCGACTGCAGGCATTGTCACACCAATACGACTGGACGAGTGGAGTGAAGCTTCATAATCAAGGGAGATTTCACTTTCCAACTCGTTTGATGAACAATCAGTCGTTTCCGGAGACAGAGTGAAATTGCGGCTATGACCAACCTGAAAATATTAAATAAGCTTGTTCAAATATTTGGAACAGCTAGCCCTTGAATATTTCATCTCTTTACATTTTTATGAAATCTTTGTCCTACTACAGAAACTCAATTTATTATACAAACGACAAACGATGTAGTCCGTAGTACTCTTATAATCTTCAACTATAATCTAGTACAAACAAAATAAATTACTCAAACACCGTAGTCTCAGTTGGGATTAATTCATCATTAATATAATATTTAGAAGTGATAGGAATTGGATGTTACTTTCATGTACACAATTAAGAAGAGTGGTAAGTAATGCAAATTAAATGAAAATGGGAACTACATACTAGGAGGAAAATGACTTGGATACGAGATTTACTATGAAAGCTAATACTTGCGAGCATAATTTTGAGAAACCAGCACAGACTGCCATTATTGGACATTCTAACTTTGTAAATGTTCCAATTAGAAATGAGGGAGTAAGCTCTTACTTGCAACCCAACTTCGGTGTCCCCTAGATCAGTTTCCGTGTTGGTGGATGCCGTTTCAACATCAATATCATTATCATTTATATCCCTACTGGGATCATGTGGTGGTGGAGATTGGGATTGTGACCGAGAATGAGATTTTAGAGATCTAGGAGAACGGTTGGAAGCTGTGAAAGAATGAGATTGTACATGAGACGACGAAAGTCTATGTTGCTGGGACTGAGGAGCAGGGGAGAGAGAATGCAACTGCGGCAACGAAATTTCATGAAATGAAATCAGCTTCGGTGAGCCTTTTTCATCACTTCCATCCCCATCACTTCCAAGTAGCAAAACTCCTCTACGAGGTGGCTTTTTTGGTGAATCTTCAGAAACACAACTTCCAGCAATGTCTGCTAACCTCTGACCAATGTAGGAGTTACCAGCTTGCCTCTTCAACGTGTAATCCAATTCATCAAAACTTGCCTTATCAGCTCTGCAATGTTCAGCATTTGGATTTCCTGACGCATTAAAGAACTCCTCCAAAACTTTTCTGGTCTCAGAAAACTCGTATAAAAGATCTTGACTACGTGACACTGCTGAAGAACTATGAGCTCCATCCGTATCCACCAAACCAATCTCTTCACGTATCATACGAGCATTTCGTGTGCAGTTGACATCTTGATCGGAATTTGTAGATAAAGTTGTATTTGCAGAGCCATGTTGACTTGCTACAGTGTCATCAGGAGAAAAGTCTAAATTCCCTACATTCATGCTAATTTGTCCAGGTAATGACTCTAAAGGCAAACAGGAGACATTAGCTGGTAAAATGGATGAATCAGTTTGCTTTAGGAACTCGGGATTTATTTTACCATCGTGCATTGGAGACTTGTTGAATTCTTCTCGATTCGTACGACTTTTGAGGTCAGCAGTTTCATAATTTGGACTCGTCTGACTTTGAGTTCGGTTAACCGTGCCATTATTATCCGAAGATGTGGCATTAATTCGTTGGGGAAAGCCTGGAAATCGTGTCGTGTATCCGGATATGGGTTGAGAAGGGGATAAAGCCCTTGGACTTATTCTGTGATTCGTTCGACTGCTCGAATTGGAGCTGACATTTGTATTGGTATTATCAAGAGATGAGGAGGATGAAGATGTGGCAGCTGCTATTGTTTGTTCGATGAGACTTTGCGCTCTGTGTTCATTACCTATAAGATTATGATCCGTTTCTGTGTGTATATCGATTCCTATATCGACGTCGACTAGTTCAAAGTGAGTACCCACCGGGTGGGTCTGTTGTTGTTTCACTTGGCGATCCTTCATACGTTTTGGCGATCCTTCATATTCAGCTATTGGTATGCTTCCAATGACCCGTTTATTTCCAAAGTTAGGACTCGACTTTAGGTTCGGTACTATTGGTGTTAAAATCGAGTTATTGGTGGTGGCAGACGCCGAGCACTCATCACTTTCATATCCACTTGGGGTTGTGTTTCCATCTTTATTAGACGCGCATGGAGATCCTTCCATGAGGTCATCTATATTGTTTGTAACAAATCCAGAGCTTTTACTTCTGGAAATACTTCTAGCACTAACAGAATCATCCCCCATGTCTTTACAAGGCGGTGACTGAAGCAGCCCTTTCTTAATCGCTTGAGATTCACTGAGGTCATGTTCATCACCCCCATCATACCCACATTCAACTGGGTTATTAACATCAATTGGACGCTCTCTCCATTCCCCAATATCATCAAAAACTACTTTTCCATCTCCAACCTTTGCTTCATAAATGACTGGTTCAATTTGACAAGAACTTCTAATTTCACAGTTGACTTTCTCCTTTCCCTGCGGATTCCCTGGAATTGAATTCTCAACAGACCTAACTTCCGAGGCAAACACTGTTTCTCTAATAGTCATTGGAGACGTTGGACTAGTTCCATGTATCTGTGGAAGGTTTCTACTCACCAAGCCTGTCCCGGTTTCAAAATCAGAAGCAAAGTTTTTCGTATAGTCAAAACCATGAGTTCCACAGCACCCACATCCATGAGTGCATTTGACGCCTTGACCCAAAGAATGGCTATGGCTTAAATATTGTTGTCGACTCCCGGATGCTTCAACAGCAGTAGGCCTCCTACAACTTTGATTTGGTTCCCACACAAGTGGTCCACCAGGTATGGAAACTTCTGAACAATTGACAGTTGATCCACAGCATGGATTAGTGTGACAACAATGGTGTTGTTGGTAGGCTGAGTGAGAATGGAGAGATTTTTTACGCATTTTATTGGAAGAAGTATTTGCAGAACAGGGTGGTGCTGGATCCGCCATGATATCGTTAGAGGATGAAATATATGATGATCCTCGGTGTCTTCGACTAGCTCGAATCTGAAAACAATGTGAGATATTTCATGTACTAAAAATAAAGGCAATACAATACTTTGCTCAATCTTGTCATGTAGAATTGTTTTGCATTTTGAATTGTTTGTAAGCATTATTAGAATGAAACTTTAACCAACCTTATTCTGTGAGTAGACTTCTCGTCCACCAGCAATTTCTATACGGGAATCACGTAGACTACACATTGACGGTGTAAGCACAGCGGAAGCAGGGAATCCATTTCCACCACTACCTGCAGCAGAGCCGCGAGCTACTGGTGATACAAGATTTTCCATAAAATCACTAGTGTTGCTGATACTACTTTCACCACTGCTTCTACTACAACCACTCCCAATTCCATTGTCAAAATTATCTTCAATAGTATTGCATTCCATAGTAATGAGAGAATCAGAACTAGCCGGTGGATTAGAGAGTGCTTTGGTAACACTATTCTTAACAACACTTGCATGCACTTTATCCCTTTTCAACTCGCATAGTTCTGTCACACAATTTGGCTTCGCTTGACTTGTTATCACAGAAGGAAAGTTTAGGTGCTCAGCCCTATGAGACTCTTGTCCTCTCTTGCTTAGAGGCACAGACTTGCAAGTTGAAGTTGTCGTCGGATGAAGGGGATTGTGCTGATGTAATGTTCCAATTTTTTCCAGTTTGTTTCTATCACTGTTTCTGGAGTTTCTAGTCACGTTTCTCTGTGGAAAATTATGACTATCACTCTTTTTATTCCTGTTTAAGGAATTATAATTTTGTGTGCTTTCACTTGACTGCTTTTCAACTGGAGGAATATGTGAGGTAACTGTTGGTTTTAAACAATCAACTGTGTATTCTGGATTGTTATTGTCATAAATGTATTCATATGAAACCTGTCCTGTTGTAGGTATAATTTTAATAAATTCACAATTGTCTTGACTTTGACTCCAATGTTCTTGCTGCAAGGTTTTATCATTAGTGTAATTATGGGCTGAGTGTCTTCTAATGTTGTTGCACTGATTGCGATTGTTATTAATTTTATTATTAATTATATGATTATTGCGATTGCAGTTTGAGTTACGGTTTTCCAAAGTCGGAGTAGGTCCAAAGTCGGAAGTTGTCAGACAAAGATCTGATGCTGATGTGGAAGAATTCGAGTCGTGACTCATGTGCTGAAGGGATGGTGACATAGACAGAGACGATGCTCTTGGTTTGCATTTCTGAAAAGAAAAAAGAAGCATATTGGTTTTGGAGCGAACCTGATTTTGTCCCTCATAACTTAACAAAAATAGTGTAAAAAAACGTCAATTACATACCAGAAAGAGTCGATTGATGTGATCATCTTCGTCATCTTCACTCCGATTGTTGTCTATGTGGTTCAGCAAACTACTCATGGCGCTACCACTCGCTTCCAAATTATAAATTACCTGCTTATAGGTTCATATTTTGTCCTTACGTTCACACAAAAATGTAGTTCCATATTGCATTGAATAAAATCAAAGTGAACTCGAAAAACTCTCACAATACACTAACCATTAATAGCATATTTACCGAATAGGAACGGCAAATTACAGTCACAAAACTGGAATTATTATTGAATGGCAGAACGGCAAGGAATAGCAAAGGTTAAGTGTCATTCGACAAAACTTTCACAGGAGGTTTCAAATATTGTGTCTAGAATATTCCCATAGGTAATTGAAGTACATCAAGGTCGGATGACTTTGCTCAGCAAACGATGCGTTGTTTACTGTTCTTCAAATTCATTCCAATTTAGGATTCCAGCTATCAGTTTATCCTGGAAACAACAAATAAATTTTTACATCATTAAAAAATTGCATACACATAATATTTATGTCGAACGATACACACAGCTGAATAAAAATACAACTTTCACGAAAAATATGAACTCTATACTATGTAATTAAAAAAGAGATGATGAAAGTACTTGATTTGGGCTTCTCATTATGCAATATATGAGCCTGAAATCCACTTTAGTTGTGTTTCTTGAAGAGAAATTTAAGGTACCATACCGTTATTAAACAACTGCCTGTATTAGTACCTTAAAAAGAAAATCGATTTACATCAGAAACTTTAAACACCATTCGTCGTAGTTATCTCCATACAAACTCAGCCATTTTGTTTATTCTTTGCTAAACCATTCAAATTAATCAACAAGACAGGCTTCCCACCAGCTACTTGAACCTCGACCTATTTTGTTAGGATTCCCAAACGCTCACAGACCACCTGAGCCTTGTAAGCACAAAGAAATGCACCTGGATGTTTTTCCTGTGTAGTATAAGTTAACAGCTATTCAATGCTCTTTTTTTAGAATTTTTGAATACATTATATTTTGATAATATGATTTCCTCCACCAAAAGTTTCTATACTTTTTGAAAATTATTATTAGATAAAACATAAAATCTTCATTCAATCACATACACTGAAATTGAATGGATAGCAACATCCACATAGAATTCCGAACAAACCGTTTTCAAGCCAAATCTGAATCGATCTGTCCTTACAGAATATTCTGCTAACCCAAGAAATCTCAAGTTCTTGTATGCAATGAACTGATCTGAGCAAAATATGGATTTAGCTTTTGTTCAGCCTTTGCTTAGTTAGAGAGATTTCAGCTTGGCTAGGTTTGTTCATTTAATATGGCCTTTCGAATCGCTCCCATCGACTTCGCCCTGATGAACCTCTTCTTCTCTCGAAAGACATATGGCTTTCTCCCTTTTATGTTCCTTTCTCATCATTCAGTCATCGAAAGGCTCGTTACACTTCAAAGAAACTCGGCTGAAACAATAATATCCTCTTGCGTCCTCTTCAGACCTCTCTCCTGATTCCATGGGTGACCCTATCTCTGCAAGATTGGAGACACTGTAGAGAACCAGCATAGTACTAGTAGGACCTTACAATCACTCATCCCTTGGAGCTATGGAAGAACCAACCAACAACGTCGTACTTTCAATTACAATGTCAAACAAAGTAGAAAGGAACCATCATGATGGCTGAGCTCCTCTTACATCTTATGTCTTATAATAAAATATAAAACCTCTGTATTCCTATAGTGTGTCCATTCCTTTTTAATCTTTGATGCCATAAACAATGTAACATGGATATCATCTTATCTCGTGTCATTCATCCCAAATGACTCCTTATTCTTTCGCTCTTTGAAGTTAACTCAAGTCCTCTTTAGAAAACTAGAAACATCTACTTTATTTGCTTCCGAATTCAATCTTGTGTAACTCAACTGGGATTACGTAAACTTAAGACTGAGCATCCAAGAACAAAACCTAACGACACTGTTGTTCTTGTGTTCTGGCACTTCATTATTAATTGAAATATGCAAAATAATTACTCATCAGATTAGTCTATATTACAGCTTATTTCCAGGATTCAACAACGCACAACAAACTTTCTGAAATACAATGATAAAAAATACAACAAGTCTATGTACAAATTATCTAAAAAGCTTTTCCTTATTTTCTTTGTGTTTTCAACAAAAGTGTCGCATTTTCAATTTATTTTCTCCTTTTTTACATCTTATCTCCTAAATTAATCTATCGTTTTCCCTAGTCGCACTTACAGAGAGAGAGAGAGAACCCGGTCCTTATTTTACAGTTGCTTTCTTAATTGAAATTACTTACACACATTTAGAACCACTCGCTCCTCTCCCAGAGCTATAAGAATTTATATTCACTAAAAACTCCCAAATGCTACTAATATCCACGAATTCACAATCAAAACTAAGTGCTTGAGTATTTCTTCTGTAACCACCTGTCCTTCGCCAAAATAAAACTAAAAGAGGAAAAAGTATCGTATATATTAAAAGAATAAAGACTCTCAAGTCTGGAGGCAAAATCATTCCCCGGAGAGGGAGAAAGAGCTGAGCAAGCAAACTAGTTCAACTTTTACTTCTGAATATATTTCAAACTTACTTATATATTACTAGTTAGTGCGGGTAGTAAGTAGTTTTAGTTCTGAAACATACAAAATGAAACAACTTGTAGCTATATAGCTTTATTCCTCTTCATGATTCATCTCGTTTAGTATCTCCAATCTAGAATCTCTAGATTTCTACTTTGAATCTTTCCAACTGTCCACAGAGCACGAGTCCTATACAAAAGTGAAATGAAGGACCGACAAGAGAGAGAAAGAAAAGATCCCAAATAAAATATTAGTCATTAGGTTTCCCCAGCCGCAAGGAAGAAGATGACTACAACAGACGTAACTTGAAGATAGATTGCGTGAAAGTCTCATTTCACTTCCTTTACTTCTTCACTTACTCATCTACCCTCAGTGGAACACTGGGAACTAAGTTAAGTTTCTCTCTCATCGCAGGTAAAAGCTTTGACAAAATTGGACGAAATTTACTTTGACGTTCAAGCTAACTTTCGGACTAACATGCACTACAACTAATACTATCTGCTTTATCTTATGTTTATGTTATATGCAGTACACATTAACAGCTTTATTTAATACGTCGAGTAAAGAAAGCTCGAAAGGACAAAATAACATGGAAATTGTCTCATACGAGCATACACATTACTTTTAGCACTTTAAACGCCAACCTAATAAGACATTGACGACAAAAACACGCAGACAGGCAAACATATAATAATGTAGAATGCAGAGCAGCAGAACTAACAGAACAATATTATTACCTACCCTTACTAAAAGTGATGAAGACAGTAACGTAAAAGCCCTGCACATTCACCACAGGTATCACATTCTCATTCGTTTCCCGCTGGACGCTAAAGGCTAAAATGTCATGGAAAAGCGAGTCTATAAGTCCAGAGGTACTAAAGGTAATTGCATATTTGTAAACGAACATCCTCCATAAACATCATCACTAGCAAAAAGGATTTTTATTAAAGGTGAAAGTAGGGAAAATAATAAAAGACCCATAATGCTACGGTCCGTAAAAGCAAATTAGAGCCAAAATCAACGACAACCTAAAGAACACAGGGTAGAAGACTTTTCTCCAACTAACAGCCAATTTCACTGTGTGTCTAGCTGTAGCTATTCCCGTCCTAGCTAAAAAGAAGCCTAGGAATCCTTCTACATCACCGCTACAAACTGTAACACGCAATCATACGTCTCCAACTCCAAAACCAGGTTTATTGGGCCTGCCTCTTTGCCTTATGATATGGATTTTAGAATCTAGATGCTAGAGGTGTGGTGAAATATAGCAAATCACAAAAGAAAACGAAATGGAAGCTTAGCTTATGGACGGAAAGTGTAAGCTGACTTAAGCCGAAGAGCTACAAAGAAAAATGGTAGCAAGGGTTAGGATCGACAAGTTACTCTTAGATTTTGACTTTCTCTCACCTCGTTTGGATCTCCTCTTGTTTAAATTATATTACTTGGTCTATGTATCCACCTTATTACTACTTTAAATTCAATCCCCCAGTTCCCGTCCGTCCCTGATCAGAAGATGTAGTACATATATACATATATACGATGAAGACGTTGGTACACTGCTGCTAGTAGTACAACAAGAACCAAAGTGTGTAATAAAAGCTAGAGAAACCTGGAGAAAGTTGAAAGTACTTCCCCACCTATTCTCTTGCATTGATATCTTTTCTTGCTTAAAATAAGTCAAGAAGGCTTAATGCAGTCCTATTGTTTCTTTTACGAGGTTTTTCCAACCTTAATATTTCTGAGGGGACGACGGATTTTACTATTTTAGTCAATGACTTTTCCCCATAGTATAGAATCAGGTAGTATGCTTATGGCCATCTAAGCCAATACATGAGAGGGACGAAAATGGTTTTTCATTGAATTCAACTTTGGTCATAACTTCTAATCCCGCACATCAAAATTTTCAGAATTTTTTTCAGCGTGATTTTGTTTCAAGTAAATTAAAATT
>JAQGBQ010000370.1:0-23808 GCA_034698485.1 Vertagopus arboreus | reverse complement strand
TTGTAGTTTACAGCTTTTTAAAAAGTAGCTTGTAGTTTGTAGCTTGTAGCTTGCACTTTTATTGAAGTAGCTTGTAGTTTGTAGCTTGAACCAATGTAGTTTGGTCATCCCTGGTAAAAAGTCATATGATTTTGCAATGAATCATTAGTTGCTTTTTATGGTTCAAGTTTGAGTGAAGAGCAATTATTGATGAGAGGCTGGTTTTATTTTTTTGATTACAAATATGATTCATTTATGTAGATTAGAGCCAGTAGAGGATGAGAATTACTCTTCAAATTTCATAATTTTCTGTCGGAAATTGCTTTATTTTATGTATCTATAAATTAAATTCATCATGCAATGCAATATTTGATAGTTTATGCAGTTCTAATTTGTATGCATTTATCTGAAGATCGTATCATATCATCTATACAAGATGGAAAGTTTCCAATCGATTGTATAATCGGGGCAATTGGAAATGAAACGGTCAAATGCATTTTCATTGATTGGCAAATATTTACAGAGCCATCCATACATTTACAATAACGCAGATAAGGTTCTTTGTTCTCTTCTAGATATGGATTACATTGTATGAAAAGTAGTCCATGAAATACAATGCTCCATAGTCCAATAGCTGTTGTGTATACTTAAATGATGAAACACTTGGGTACGTTCAAACAGACTTAAGGATAGTTGAAGCTTCGAAATTCCTTGAAAAAGTAGGTTGTATCTATTATCAGTATAATTAAAATTGGCAGTGAAATCGGAATATGTTTAAATGTAAAATTAATAAGCCAAATGTTATCTTATCTTATGGTTGAGTCATTGAAATATTTCAGGCATTTAATTTGTGATTGATTTGTTACAGGGGATCTACTTGGTGGTGCACTCAAAAGCTATTGAAAGGAAGAAGAAGATCTTTTTGGCAATCTCATTGTACTCGTGGGTGACACTGCCGCTGAGCACATCGAATATCATCTTGGCTGTTGTTGCACCTATCCCTTGTCCAGCGCTTATCAATTTTATATGTGCCTTTATAGGTGCAATGAATATTTACATGTACATTTTTGGAGTAATCAAGTCCTTCTCACTTCATCGAATGGGCGTCGGGAGATCCTTCCTCATCCTTACTGGAGCTCTTCTAACGATTCCATTCAACATAATTGTGGAAAACGTGGCCGTGATATGGGGTCTATTTGGGAACAAATATCATTTCTACGTTGTCAACAAAGAAATCAAGCCGCCAACGACAGTCTAGCTTGTGTGCTTTTTCGTCTGAATATGAGCAAATATTAGTCATTCTAAATTCTAGTTTCAACATGCACACACATTTTCATTCCCTGTCAGATCAAAAGTAATTATGTATTTGTATATATCGTACCGAATAAAAGTTGCAAAGACTGGGCACTGCTGTTATGTATTTAATTTAAAATTAATTTAATATTTAACTATATGTATTGTTTTATAATAATAATAGATGACCCTTTTTGTTGCATAATACATTTTGAATTTTTGTGACTCTTGTAATAATATTTATGTCACAATATGATTTCTTGTTACCTGTTCGATTTATTTTATGAAGTTATTTTTTTTGTGAATTGTTGTTTCTATTACCTGTTGTTCGTCAGATTATCAAACTACAAGTCAATTTCATACCGCGTGAGTTATTAAAATACATATGAAACTCGAATAAAATATTGATAACACGTCAATAGTTGAAAAGTATATTATTCAACAAACTTGTCTTCTTATTACTCAATTTAAATTATTAGTTTTGTTTAAGTACATCGAGCAGTATAAACAGTCAGATTATTATTTCCGGCATGGGTAACGCAGTATGGGAATCCATTTGAAATGCCATGACATGCTGCACCGAATTCTCCTTTTAGATTGACAGCTACAAGAGCTCCACTAAAAGTCGGGTAGTATTTAAATATTCGAGATATGGCGACTGCTGCTGCATCTTGGGGTTTCATGCCATTCCCCATTTGTTCAACTGCGATGAGACTGAAAGTGAAAGAATTAGCTAAAGTCATAAAAATAATACTATAAAGACTATTTAAAATAGGAAATAGATTTAGATGTTGACCTGGGTAGGAATCGAGCCATGATGTCTCCATCCCCAGTGGCCGATGCCCCTCCAATATCTCTTTCTACGTAACTCCCTGCACCAGTAATCGGAGCGTCTCCAACTCGACTATTTGCATACAATTATTATTATTATTATTGTTTTCATATAAAATCATAAATTCATGATAAATACTAATGTCTGGAAATAAGTACCCAGGTATTTTATTCCTAGCCCCATTTGACGAAGTGGCAGAGGCAATTCGACCCAAAGAGTCGATGGCAACCATCCCAATCGTGTCATGATTGAAGCGGTCGATTATTACTTTACTCGACTCGGGTTGTTGAGAATGATCAGAAACTTGGCTATGAGCGATTGAAGGAATTGAATATGGCCCACAGGAAGAACTTGGATCCGGAATCACATTTCTCCAGAAATTAGGCTGACAATTGGCAAGCTTCCAGTCGGCATTCATTTTGGCTGAGACATTCGTAGTTAGATTTTCTTCTTTAAAGCCCATTTTGACAGCAAAGTCCGTAGCCAATTCTCCAACGAGGAGAGTATGTCTGGTATGTTCCATGATTTTTCGAGCCACCCCCACTGCATTTTTGACTCGTCGAAGACATCCAACCGCTCCTACGGCATGAGTCTCCCTGTTCAAAAGATATTATATTTAGTATCGAGTAGTCTGTCATTTATGTATTATTTGGTTTAGATTCATTATACCCATCCATAATCATGGCATCCAAAGTAGTTTCTCCATTTTCATCCGGACTTCCACCAAACCCAACAGTATAATCGCACTGAAGTTCTTCACAAGCAGCAGCTCCGACTTCCACAGCATCAAGGGCTGACGAACCACGAGCAAGGAGGTCCCAAGCTGTCATTCAATAATACAATTAAAAATAAAAATAAAATATTAAGCTATTTAAAACCGAATTCTTGCTTACCCCTGTTATTAGCTTCAGTAAAGGCCCATGTATTGATGACAATAGGAATGGCCATATCTGCTAGTTTAGTGTCCTTGACCTGGACAATCTCGCTTGTCGTTAACTTATTATTCTCTTCTTCTTCTTCAAGTTCAACTTCATTTGACAGAATGAGACTAGCAATGTTCTTCTGCTGAGGCGGTCGACTGACAAGTGCAACTCCAGGCTCAAGTAGTTCTAATAATAAGAAAAGTGTCAAAACTTTAACACACAACCTCTTCCGTGTTCTTGAGCTTGACATGATTTTTTGTAAAGAACAAATAGTTAGTCTTATAAAAGAAAGTAACAGTTGAATAAAAAAATTAAGCTGCTACTGATTCCCACTCTGAATGAGTTCATAATAAAAACATGCTCACAAACATTATAAAGTCATATGAATAAGTTCAACAAGATAAGATAAGAAGAGAAGTTTGCTGAACTGTTTGATGTTGATTATTGTACAGCTTCTGACTACTTCTGAGTATTACGGCCTATGAATTTTACAGAGATTAGACTTTTTCTCGTAATTTCATGACAAGTGTTGAGTACTTTGGACTATAGAATAGTATAGAGAGGAAGCCTGAGAGAAAGCTGAACCATTTGCAACTTTCACTCCCGGACTTTCACCGCTTTTATTGGGGTAATTTAATAGATACAAATGCAAAATGAAAGTTGAATATCTTACAATTAGCTATTAAGATTTGAAATCGAATGTAGTTTAAAGTTTAGGAGGAGTAGCATAACATTTCAATACAGAAAAATCTTAACTTTCCTATACATAGAATATTCCCAAACAAGGAAGTACCACAATTGACTATTGACCACATCCATTCATGAAATCATACATAAAAATCATTTTTAAATATAAAAAAAGGCTTTTTCAGTCACTGAAGTTATCATAATTTCAAATTTCATAAGACCTGACGAAAGCTTGACTCTATAGCTATACAAATAGTATACTCTTTTTTCATACAAAATTATAAATGCCTTTCTTCAAAAAGAATAAAACAAAAACTACGGTTGTAACTAACATAGAGTAGGTGGATGGAACTAGGACATTGTGAGACTGAACGGCGGTTGCTGTCGAAAGTGGGATTTTGGAAAAAGTGACACGACGGCAGCAGAAATAAATCTGTCTGTCGGCTTCGCTTTCACAAACTACCTTCAAACATTTTGAAAACTACCAGTCTGTGGACCTTCTTGGAGCACTTCTACTATCCCGTAAGTCACTCTCACCTTTATTATAATTAAAAGAAGATACAGAAAGTGTGGAATTATCCATTCATTCATTTACTCGATAAGAAATTAATAAGACGACGTGTCATTATTTTTGTTTTTTTGACAGGTGGTAGTTGTGGAGCAGATCAAAATCAAAACATTCTTCTTTCATCAGGAGTCAACTCAACACGATTAATTAATCTGGATTGATCGTGTAAAATAGTTAAAGAATTAAATTCTATTTATATTATTAGTACACACGGCGAGATTTACCTTAAGGTTGAAACAGGCTTAAGATGCACAGCGCATTTACTCGATGTCACGCCCTGGCAGCGTACACTGTCAGCGTCCTCGCTGGACTCACCTTCGTTTGCTTTATAACCACTGCCTTTCGGGATTATTCTGCCAATGCGGACATTAATACTGTCACTGTCCTTGTGTAAGTACCACACTGTCAATGTCACCTGTATTTTTGAGTATAAGAGAGTTATTTATTAATGATTGTTTTCTATGTGTGCTTAATTTCAGTCGAAACGTTCCAGACTACAGTGCATCTCGAGAGAAGAATGACATGGGATTTATGATCTTTGACCTCAAGGCTGACCTCCGACCGTTGTTTAATTGGAATGTGAAGCAGCTGTTCCTCTACCTGACGGCAGAGTACGAGACGCCCAACAACAAGCTCAACCAGGTCGTCATATGGGACAAAATCATTCAACGAGGAGAGAACGCTGTTCTGGATCATAAGAACATTAGGCCAAAGTATTACTTTTGGGATGATGGAAATGGTCTTAGGTATATATCTCTAATATTCTCTAATATACACTATTCTAAAATTCGTTCGTAAGTCAGTGGTACTAATTGAATTTTGTTTGTGTTTAGGGGGAATAAGAACGTGACCCTAACGCTGTCTTGGAACGTGATCCCGAATGCTGGTCATCTGCCGATTCTTGTTGCTAGAGGAAGTCATAAATTCACTTTCCCAGAGGAGTACACTACAACTAAAATGTAGTCTTATTTGAATGATTGAGTGAGCTTCCCTGTGTTACTATGTTTTATGTCATCAACGTGTTGAGATGTTTGAAGCCACTGTCTGTCCATTTCTACAAAAAAAAACGTTTGGATTTCCTTAAAAATGGTAATAAATGTTGGTTTGTATAAAAATCATTGCGTCCGTTTCTTCTCTGTGGTTTCAATTGAATCCCACGTATATTTATTATTTCACAAAATTGCTCTCACTGTATCTCACACACAATTGGGTATACAGTATTCATATTCTTTCCATTTGCTTTTTGTTTAAGATAATAATTTTATTTCTATATAATTTATATCCGAAAAGTTTAAATTCATTGAAACCAAACCAGTCAGACTCAATTAGAAAAAGCATCTGAAAACCTACTGAAAATATACTAATCTAACAAATAATATTATAAATAAAACTCAAATACAGTTAGCAAATATCAGCATTTCGATACAATTAATGCTATTTGTAAAATAGTATGCATGGGTGAGAGGAGGACTGGAGAGGTGAGAGTGTGATCGAAATCACCGAAATGTCGACAATAAAATGCGAGAATTATGGAACGGTTGTTGGTGGGATAAGATTGTTATCCAGCGTAGTCTTTCGACTGGTAGAAAAGAATGTAGCCAGTTTCTGACGACTTCTGTACATTTGATGTCAGTCCATAAAAATCTTCTATCGCAGATGCATCAATTTTCTATACAATACAAAACAATTAGATAAATACAAATCCGCTTGTAAATAGTTAGTTGAAAGAAGGTTAGTACTGCAACATTTTCTTACATCCACCATATCATCATCAAAAAGGAGCCAGAAGCCATGACTTTTTACAATGCTGATGTAATGCCCTCGATTAGGGCCACTCCCACAGTGAATCACAACAGCTACCAAGTCGTACAATCGATCTGGATTAACTGCATCATCCGACTGAAACAAAACCGCAAAACATTTAAAAGATATATAACAAGATTTGTTTATTTTTAACAAATTGTAGAATTGTTTTATTACCGTGTTGAATAAACGAAGCTCGAGAGGAAACACGACCCGATGAGAAACCTTAATATGACGATTGTACTGTTCTACATATTTAAACCTTTTGAGATGTAGAGCTAAAATTACTGGAAGTTTCTTCACTCTCATTCGTTTCTGCAATTTAAAATATAGCATTTTTTTTAAATACTCCACATACTGATGATAAATCTAAAATAATTGAAATAAACGCACTTGGGCTTCTTGGTAGCTGCAGCAGTTGTCACACTTGAACTTATTGTCCCCACACAACATCTCTGTGTTGCTGAAACATCGGAGGCAATGTGTAATACTCGTATTTTGGTCGATGTCTACCTGCAGGTCTAGGAAGTCTTCATCCTTGCTACTAACCTAATGGTTCATAATAATAGAATAAAGTATTGCGTTTGAAACAGGCATTATTGTAATCCCTCATTACCGTCTCGCAATTTAGACACCTCGTTTCACTCGTAAGGATTCCTTGGAATATATCATGAACCCAGGTGGGGTCCTGAGTTTTACCATCCCCTTCACTCCCAGGTTTCTTTGATGTTAGGCTCTGTCGCTCAGCTATTCAACACAAAACAAACATACAATGATCATCATTATTATCAACAACAAGAGATTTTTAATTCCATTTTTCCTACTTACCGAGAATGATTTCATTAATTCGATTAATAAGGAAGTTTAGAAATTCATGAGCATCTTGTTGAAGGTAGTTATCAAACTCTTCTTTCTCCTTCCGAAGTCTTGCAATAAATTTCTTTGGTGCGATAGATCCCACTTTCTTCTTTTGTGTGGTAATCGTATAAAATAGATCAGCTAAACAGGACAACAGGGTTTCTTTCGGCCGTTTATTCTTCGCCTTGTACTCTAGCACCTTTTCTCGAAACGGCTTACAAAAATACAATGCCTGAAGCACTGAATTACTATAGCATGTGTTCCCAAACTGTAATAAAAATGAAAACAAATCCATTCACTTTTCTTAGTACTTTAATTACAACAACATTTTACGAAAAGAACTTTAATTAAATTAATCTGCTATTTACATTCGCGAGTCCAAAGAACCGCTCATTTGGTGGGAACTCCATCCCGATTTCTTTTTCCAACTGCGAGGCGTTGGTTCCCTGTAAAAGCGGTCAGTTATAGTTAAATGTCTAATGATTAATTAATTAATTGATAAGATTTTTCTGTAAATGGCTTACCATGATTCCTCCGAGTCGCTTGAGAATTTTGACGCTTTAGATTTCTGTCCGCTACTACGCTCGCCTTTTAGCAAAGGGAGCGCAATTTCGAACAAAGGGGTCAAAAACTAGTGAGAAAACCTCGACAAAATACCGTCTCTAAACGGCTTTTAAAACTACTAACTAACTAACTTTATGTCTACTACTCTATTTATCTCTATTCAAGTTATCGTTGTAGATTCGTAATTAATAAAACACAGATTCGGGTTACTCCCCATCATGATTATTTAAAAAAGCACGGTTACAATTAATTAGTAACTTCGTAAGTAGAAACTACTTGAGAATAATTAAAATCTACTCGTAACTTTTTTTGCCGAGTTCTACTGCTGTGAGTAAAAATACAATCACAATCTGTATTATTTCTTATTATTAGACTAATTCTCCTATTCTGATGTACCTTTACTAAGTTTAACTTTAAATATGAAAAAACTTTCCTTATGAATATTATTATTGCGAATTATTATTGAAGTAGAATCCCATGCGAATAGCGAATAATAATAAATATTTTGAGTTTTTCTTTTTTAAAGTTGCAAACAAATCCCAACCCGAAACTCATCCGCTCTCTTTGGACAACTTGATGAAATTCATTTAAGAAAGTATTGCAATGGACCCTATAGGTAAATTCTATATGAGAAGAAAGCAATGTTGGTGTTTAGAATAAAATAAGAAGTTAGAATGATTGAAGAGTGGCAGTGGTGGTGCCAAACGGCCATGTTGTACTCTATATTCCATGCGGCATTTCGGCTCTTGCTTTAGCACATTGAACATTCAGTAGAAACATCTCTTCCTTTGCTATACCGTCTATTCAACAACTGGTGAGATTTAATTATTTTTTTAAAGGTTTTAAACGTTAATTGCTATCGTTAATTGTTGACTAATTGATATATTTGTTGGTGTTGTAGAGTAGAAGATTTAAAGATGACTAATCCTAAGGGTTATCGACGAGGGACTCGGGACTTGTTCTCCCGTCCCTTCGGAAAACGTGGAACCATCCCCCTTGGAACTTACATGAAGGTCTACAAAGTTGGAGATATTGTCGACATTAAGGTAATCCCGCTTTATCAAACTATCCTTATCCTTTTTAATTAAAGAATATTTTATAGAAATCCAATGTGGATTAATTAAGAATTTGGATGAAATGTTAATCCATGATGTGTTTTAATTATTTTAGGGAAATGGTGCAGTCCAAACTGGTATGCCGTATAGATACTACCATGGAAAGACTGGTCGAGTTTACAACGTGACAAAGAGGGCCCTCGGAGTCATCGTTAATAAGCGAGTTAGAGGCAAAATCCTAGCCAAGAGGTGAGTTATCTAAATAAATCTATCTAACAATTATATTAATTTAAAACCGATTGGGGAAATTGTTTACTAACTCTTTTGCTCTTTAATTAATTTGTCAGGATCAACATCCGAGTGGAGCACGTAACCCATTCCAAGTGCCGAACTGACTTCTACGAACGTGTCCAGGAAAACGAGAAGCTAAAGCAGGAAGCTAAGGGAAAGGGAATCCACGTCGTCTGCAAGAGACAGGTTAGTTGATCTTTAAATAAAAATTAAAAAGCTACATATTTTGTGAAATTCAAAATGTGTTCTTAACTAAGATATATATTTTTTTTTGATTCGTTAGCCCAAGCAGCCCAGACCAGCTCATTTTGTGAGCTCCAAGAATAACGCTCCCGAGCTACTTCAACCAATCCCATACGAGTTCGTGGCATAAACTCTCAAAATTACGGTTATCTCTTATAAGAACGTCGGGAGAATATTTACAAATAAAAGTTCTCTTTCTTAAGAAATCAATAATCGGATTCGGAACTCATCCATCATCTATTTATTTACTGAGCAATTTATCATGATAGAATTACTATTAATTAGTTATTTTAGTTTTATAATTAGTTGGTAAACTACATAGGTCACTTTTATTTCTTGGTCTTCAATTTTGACAGGCTCACATAGCAACTCATAAATAATAAGTAAACACTCCGAGGTAATAGAAGTTGATAAAGAAAATTAATCTTTTCGATCCGTGAATCAAATCAAACTTTCTTCGTTATATCCACAATGTGTATTAAAATCATAATAATTTTCCTGATATCAATTCAATTAACACAACCAATATCATAGGACAATAGACTTCAATATGCCGAAATATCCGGCACTGACAGGAGGTGCCAAGGAGGGCTTTAGCTACAAAGAGAATCCAGTACGGACAAAGTCACCTCCATACCCTGGACCACCAAGAAAAAACAGAAACCTCCGTGTCAATGACCCATATTACGGGGATGAAAAAAACCGAGGTAAAATGACGGCGTTGCAGCTGCAAAACAAACTATCGGACAATAAGCTTCAGGAATATCAAAGATTACAAATAAAAAGAAAAAGTACTCTCCTGGAAATCAGTTGGTGGAATCGATGGCAGTACTTTTGGAATCTTGAAGTTGTCGAGAGAATTTACTTCGACCTCCGAGACAACCCTGTTCATCCCTTTGAAGATTTGGGCAACGGCTTCTACAAAATCTTATTGAGGAAGGATAGGTAAGCTACAAAGAGAAAAATATGTCAATGATTTTATGTTGCGTGGATCATCTTCTAATTAATTCTATTTTCTTATGTAACAGATATCATTTTGGAGTGTGTATGTTAATTGCCACGCTAACGATCTTCATAAACTTCAGCGTCTTCCTTGGAGTCTTCACAATGACGGTTCTAACGTTCATGATGTGCATGGGCGTTGGCTTCTATTTTTTGTATGGACATATGACACAGAAAGAACTCATCATTTCTCGAGTAAGATGAATACCAATATGATTTGATTTTAATCATCATTACTTGATTATATTAAGAGTTTTATGGAATAGAGTGCTGGTTACGTAATAAGGACTACAAGAAGGAAAACAGTATATTATGAAGAGCCAATAAACAATGTCTATCTCAAACTAATTAGAAGGACTGACTCCAATCAAAAGTACAATTATTTTCTCTGCATTGGGGGGTAAGTTTTTAATCAGACCATGCAATATGTATTTTCATATAGCTAATGCCAATTGAAATGCAACATTTTTTTAAAATTCCAGGTATAGATTAGATGACATACGACTAACACCATTTACCATGGATTTGGAACCCCTTAGACTCATGTCTAAAGCAATGGCTGTAAGAATGGGATTAAACTACTTTGATCTTACACATCATTCGGTGAGCTTATTTATTTTTCCTTTCAAAGTTTCTGGATTATCGCATTACGCTTATAGAGTATATTATAATTTTCTTTTGATTATTATTTTGCAGCCCTTGCACAAGATCTATCACTATCCAGCACAAGGCTGCACCTTAAAAGTGAGATCCAGTGAGTTGGAAAAGTTCTTGAAGAGCCACAACCTGACCAGACAGGCTATTGAAAAAGCACAGGAAGCTGAAGGATTGCCTCAGAAAACACCTCAAGTACCGAAAGCCCTTTTGCAGAAGATCATGATGAATTATGGACAGGACCCTGACGTAGCCGACGATCGTGGTCGACCTGGATCACCTAGAAGAAACTGGGGAGAGAAGAAACGTCGTAGTTGGGATAATTGGAAACGATGGCCTGACACTTTGGCACGCCCTGGATTATCTGGAGTTTTGGAGACGGAGTATGCTTCAAGAACTAAACATCATGAAGTACTGCAGGATCTGTACCGTCGATACGATGACGAGGAAATAAGACAAGCTGAGATTCGAAAAGCAAAATATGAAGCGGAAGACAGAGAGATGGAAAAACAGAAAGTTAAAGAGGAAAAGGAAAAACGTGAAACTCATCGAAGCGACATGAAGAAAAACAAGGCTTTGGAAGAACAGCAAAAACAAGAAAAAGAACAAAAGAGACTTGAGGAAATACGGAAAAATGCACCTGAGGAAAGACCACCTTATCGAAAATGGATCAGGAAACCGAAAAAGATATGGGGTCATCTCAATCAACAAGAACCTCCCCCTTCTACAGTATTTCGCAAACATCCTAAACCTCCCGCATCCGATAATGACTCTTTTGATGAACTTTTCTGAAACTGACTGATTGAAATGAAACTTATTTAATTCCTATTTAATACTCGGTATACTGATTCGCTTATAAATCGTAATGCTTTATCGTGAATTTCTTGTTCGTGTCGAATGTCAATTATTTCATCCGGCAATGGATGAATTTGTGGCATACAAACCTAAAGAAATTCTCATGGATCAAAATCAGGGATTTAAATTTTGAAAAAAGATGTTCAATATATTTTCATATCAATTTCCAAATGGTCGTACCAATTCGTAAATTAGTAGTGTACACTTTTAAGAATTTAAATGCATGTTGTACTTTACGAAGATTAGTTCTCGGTTTTTTTCACAATATATTTCTAATTTTTAGCCCCAGCCTTTGTCTTCGTCTAACAATGATTGTCCCACTTATGTACCATCTTACGTTTAATCGATCTGTGAATCTGTGACTGCAATAATATAAGAATATTTACATAAAAACCAGCAATTCTATTTAATTCTAATTTACAGATCAAAAAAATTAATTTACAAAATAATTTTTTATGAATCGAATTAGCAAACTATCGAGAATACATAACTTCAATACGACGACAAGAATGAATATTATATTTAAATATTGATACAAAGCTGTTAGTCACCATAATATCTCTGGATATACATATTTATAAATGTTTGACGTCAAATATCAGGTCACTGTATCGAGTTTCAAGATTTGACCTTTTACATTGTCCCTATTTAACTTAACCGTCTTCCGCAGCATATTCATATTTCATAATAGTTGATACCCTTAGTTTAATTAGTATATTTATAGTACACAAATAGTTGTCATTACATTTTCAAGTGTTAAACCACAGGCTAGAAACATTCTCTCAAGTTACTCTTTATATCTATCTCAGCACCAAACTTACAGAATTGTTTAGCAACCTTAATTCATAAAAGGTACACAAAGCTTTGGATTTTGGATTCTATAATATAATATGTTATACAAATGACTACTACTAACCGATAAACTCTGTATATATTTATATTCCTATAACGCTTTATAATATTTATATAGGACACATTAGCCTGATTGTCTTGCCACATAACTGACGCCATAAATCACATTAAGATAGCAAGGGGCTATCGGTTCATCGATATATTTATACGGTATCTAAATATACATACGTAGATAAAATGTTGATTAATTGGTAAGAATACCGAATACCCTGGGTAGTCTAGTTTAATTGTCTATAATATATAGTATATGCGAACAAATAAGAAATCGTACATTCTATTAGAAAAGTTAATTAATTTCGCTATACTAACGACTTCCCTCGATTTTTGTGTAGCTTTAGGATGTCTCATTCACGCCGATTCGAACTATTTGTCGGGTTAATGTCGGAGACATCCTTGTAGGAAGGAGACTTCCGCAAACCCGATGTCGCCGTTCCCATTCTACTCAGATAGAAAATGCATATGAGAATCGTTCCTCCTCGAAGACCCATCATTGTCAACCCCTGAAAACAACATTACATTTAATTAAATACATTAATCAACCAAATCCACAACAATAAAACAGCTTGAGATTGAAACTAACAATTTGTCAGAAAGTCGTGTTCATTTTTCATGAATTACCTTAGCATCCCAAAGATAGGAGATTTCCTGTGTAACGGCATAAAAGATGTCTACCAAACAGAGGGATGAGAAGTGAATCAGAATGGACACCAGAACCGCCCTCGTAACTAACTTGTCTTTAAGATTCAAGAACTTCCAAAGCAGATAGGACAACGCTGAAAATAAATTTAGAACAAAAAACATAGAAAACAAATCTTTCATAGAATTAGACAACGGCTTAAAGCTTCTAGTCCTACTTCATAACACTGGACTCGTCTCTAAAAATACATATGTACATATATGCTTTCTCCTTCTAAGCAAGTAGCAGTAGTAGAGAGTAGTGTATCATCGTATGATATGATAACCCTGACGGGTAAAAACTTGTCTATTTACCCTTACTTTCCCTGATTACAAAACGTTCATCATCCTACGTAGTACATGTGAAGGTCTTGTTTTCTTTTCTCTCAAAGTTTCCAGCTCATTTTTGTTCCATCTAATATTATGTATGTAGTTAGAGAACACCATGGAAGTATTTGAGGATAGAAGCTATGGACGAAAGCATTTTCATAGAAAGAAACTACGACAACGACTATATACAGAGGAACAGTTTAATCATTAGTTTCCACTCTAGACTTAACAACCATTTAGAATCGACGGTGTTTTTTTCTTCTCTTGTTTAATTGCACTGGAGTTTGAGGAAACAAGGGAACCTATTAATATATATATATATATATAAAAAAAATCTAAACGATCTATATACATGAAGTTTGTCCAGTAAAAATAGCTGACATTGTTTTCATGAAAGGACCGCTTAATGATGGAAACAAAATGAATTCGAAGGACAAAAATAGAGAGAAATATATAATATAATGATGATTACACAGTCTGACTGATTGCCTCTTATTTGTTAGTTTTGTAGAAATAGTTTGTTTCTTATTCAGCGTTTTTTTTCAACTCTCAAGTACAAAGTTCAAGTGTAACTAGATGTTTTTTACTTTCCTAGTATTCCTAGTAGTATGTATGAGCCAGGTGAAATAAATAATACACTTTATTTAGTAAAGGGTCCTTATAAAAAAGGTTAAGGGAATTCAAGTGGATGAGATAGATACATAAAAGGAATAACAAAGCCAAATTCAACTTGGCACTGGAAATCTTGGTCTGATACGATTTAATATTATATTGGCATTGTTTTCAGACTGAGGTTAGAGGTGATTCAAAGTGACTGGGAAGTCTGGTCGTGATGTAAATTTGAAATTCAATTATAGTTACTATATGTGAATGTCAGTTATCGTTAATCTCCTATATTTATGTGCATTTCCTAACATTGGATTTGTTGAGATAGTTGGTGCATTTTACTTCAACTATAAAAGTATTTTGTATGTATTTCTTCAAAGAAAACTTTTCTTGTAGCTCTGATTCCATTCGTTTTTAGAATTGAAACTTTCCTAGTGACTTATTGTAAACCTAGAAATAGACTGAGTATGGTCAAGACTTTGTTAGTTGAGGTCGGTCATCTGATCTAGAATCCCTGGTTGTCTCTAGATAATAATACAACTAAGTTAAATTAATAGCATCTGAATTTACAGAAGAGAACATAAAGCCTCAAGAAACGAAAGTAAACGACAAACGATGGGATATTTAGAGATACTCTGTATTGCTTTCTATTTTTCTTTTCCGCCCTTCTAAAGCTTATTCTAACTTCACCTTTTTGTTCTTTAGTACATCGCCGGATGTGGCTAACATCCTATAGCGTTACTGCTGGTCAGTTTATAGAAACTACATATAATATATTTCAGAAAGAGCCTGTTAAGATGATAAATACCGATTTCTAAAAATAATAGAATGGTTATAGAATTTTAGTGTTTACTACATTTACATAGAGCTGAATTAAACCTCAAATTTCTTTGAGATAGTTTCAATTCTAAACATTTTTAATTTACTGGGAATGAACTTTCCCTTTGGTATAAAACTGAAATCAGTAAACATCATGTGGAAATGTTCCTTTGTTAAACTCTACTAGTGACTTGATAAAAAGAGTCGGATATAAAAATGGACATTGGTTGGTGAGAACGGAAAGAGTGATAAGTTGGATAAAGCCATGGAGGGAGAAAGTCTGTGGACTTTCTCCAGTCTGACCAAACCACAGACTCAATTATCCACTCCTGCCTCACGTCCTTCTTATAAATCACACCCGTAGCAATAAATATAATTACACATCCGCAACTCCCTTGCAATACTTCTCAATGTCAACTGTTGACTGCTGGGTACGGCTGGGGCTTCTGCACTCTGGATAAATATCGGGTACCTATCTACGGATTCTAAACAGACTTGTATTATTATAGACTCTTCTATGGATTGCTTAATTGAGGTCATCGGAAGTTAGGCTAGCCAACCCTTTCTTACTCTACATTAGTCTACATAAGAATGTCGAGGTCGACGTCATCATCTTTGCTAAAGAGTATCATATATTTATTCTACATACCACTGATTGAGTTATGCTACGTCTTATTTTTATGACTCAAACATAATTATCAGACTGGCTGTCATTTAGTTGAAGACCAACTTGTGTGTGTCTGAATGTATTATTGATTGAATTCTTGACTCAACTTTGTTTTTTTTTTCTAATTATTACATTCGGACTTTGTATTAAATTTAAGTAAATTTAATTGTAGCATACCAAGCATGGTGACAGCGTAGTATTGAGATGGAACAGGGTTGGCCGCACTGCCGACTCCGACAAGTCCAAGTTGAGATGCTCTGTGAGGGAAAATGAGAACGAATGCAGCCTGAAATCCGAGCAGCGCTGCAAGGAACGCTTGCCAATTCCAGTACCCTTTCGGCAGTTTCAAGTACAAATGCTCATTGTGACCCAAAACTTGAGAGATCTAGAAAGATATAAATAAATTGGGATTTAAGTACAAGAAATTCTGCTTCAGGGCTTTAGTCAACATGGGCTGGATATTCTGCTGTACGTGGCTTTTTATTTGCTCTGCCAGCCTGGAGCAGTTCCTTGGGACTGTGTTTGGAAGGGTTGGATAGTAGATCGATTGACCTTTATAAGTCCTTACTATTATATTATATACACTTACTAAGAACCAAATAAACAAGTTGTTTGGCAGTGGCAGGAAGCAAAGACTGAGATTTATATATGCTCATGCATTCGTTACCTTTGACCGATGAATATCTCCATTGTCAGTCTCGCCCACGCCGAGCATCTTTCTCGTTTTGAGTCTCGAGTGTAAATCCCCACTGCTGTGTTTCCTAATGTAAAGGAAAGAGATGAAAAGAGATGAATAAATTATTAAATGGTAGTTTTACAAAGCTCGGTGTAGAAATAAGTGTATGATAGCCACGTCTTTTTACTTTATAGCCAAGAGGAGTTCATCTTGAAGAAAGGCTTGTTAAGATTAGTGAAATGTACGTACAAGACTCTCTGGAGAAGGACAGCAGGTTGGCAGAAGCAATTCGAAAAATTACTCTTTTATCTCTGAGAGAGTGTCATAAATATTTTAATAACAAGAGTCGAGGCCCATAAAGGGAGAAGTTTGCACTTGTAATTATTATTACGAGGCCAAAACTTTCCTCTGCTAGGAAAATGGATAAATTCCGGATTTTGGATTAAAGCTAATTTCTGTTTTTAGAGGCGAACCGAATGTGACCTCATGAAGCTTCCATGACTTGTGTCCATCTTTCATAGAAATCTCTTAGCTTTACACGGTAACAAGCCATGTTATCCGAAACTACTATTCTTCTGCAAGTATGTACTTGTGCTCTCTTAATCTCTATCTAGGATATAAACGAGTGTGACCAATCTCTGCGGAAAGTTTTATTTTCCATTATTTACAAGAGAGCTCCAGTGTATCCCAAAGTCATTCATAATTCATGGAGGAACCCTTGGGAAGAAAGTTGTGCAAATAATTTCTAATTTCAACCACAAAACTTTCTCCACTGTCGGAAAACCCTTGCAGATTGCAGTCTAGTGGTTTGCCCTTGAGGTCGTAGTGGTATTCGCAATGGTACGTTCTACCTACTACTAACACTACTACGGCACTTGGATACTATGTTTAATGTGGTTTGGGATCCTCTCTCTCTCTCTTTCTCTACAGCCTTCAAGAAGAGATAGGGCTAAATTAGTTTAATTGAAGGACCCTGGGCCACTTTGCGTCCAAAAGGATAATTCTGTTTGACAGTCAGGGACACCACCACAACTACTACCGCCTACTCCAGCAGTTCGGCCCTTATTATTTCCGCCGAGGACTTTCCCCTACGTTCAGATTATATTTACATGAATGGACTTCATTAACACTTCATGACCACTTCAAATCTCCATGTATTCTTTTGTCTCTCTCTATACTACTATACAGGACTACTTTTAGTCATAATAATATTTCTGTCAAACTCCCTAGTGCCAGCCAGGCAATATATTTTTACTTGTTATATAATTATCTATGTACAATAATGCTCTTAATTTTGGTTACAAATTCCCTGAAAAAGTAGGTAACTTTAGCAAATTACATACGATAGAACCATTTGAGAGTTTATGCAAGTCATAATATTATTTTGTTACCAGATTGTGCAACAATCTAGGCCATACTCGTACATAGGAAAGTGCAAAAACTAATGCTTTTCTTCTCTTTGTATCCTAGCGAATTGTTTCCAAGTATTTATGATATGGCCAATAAAAGCATCAAATATATTATTATTAGGAACAAGTCATCTCCATTTGCAAACAAATAGCCATAATATGATATATTAACAAAACATGGGTTCTAAACCCCCAAACAGCCATAAACTTTCTCCACAAGACCATCTTTTTTGAAAGAGAACCAAATGCAAATCAATGTAGGAAACTCTAGGCGATACACATAGACACTATAAAATATAAAAACCTTTAAACGACTACATAGACATCCAATTTATAAAACGGTGTCTTGGAAATTCATATTAATGACTCTATAATTGTTTTATAGCTAAAAGAACAATTGTCTCTGCTCTGCCAGCCATTGTCCAAAAAGAAAATCCATTCAGTGCACGTTTTCATATAAAAGTAACACATGTCTTTGTTACATGCGATATAATACGTAACAGCAACTGATGCAACGACTACGTCTGAATGTGTTTTGCGATTGATTGGCGGAGAAAGTGCTGACCTCGTCGTTCGTAATCCATGTTGTGTGTCGTCGTGTCGTAATGTGGTTTTGTTTTGGAGTGTAATTGCAGAATAGGAGCCTCCATTAGCAATTTCGCCACGCATGAGAGAAGTACAAACAGTGATTATTCCCTAATCTATTAAAGCTTCAAAATTCTCACATAAAAGGCATTAGCTAATGATGACACAGGAAGTTCTAGGGATACATTACCTCCTACTCCTATCATATAGTAAAACACTAACCAAATACCAGCTCTATGTCTATTTTATACACTCTGAAAACTTGGAAAAAACATCATAACCTGGAAGCGAGAAAAATTCTTTAGAATGTGTCGTCGTGTCCTGTGGCTAACATTTAAAAATCAGTCAGTAGTGGCCGGATGTATTGCTAAAAGGTTGAAAAAGAAAGTGAAAGTCGATGAAGTGGAAGGATATTTTTCTGCTTTGTCCTGAAGGAAGATGACTTTTGAACTACGTCAATGTTCAAACAGTTACAAACTTTTGAATTTTTGAGCTATCTAGTAAACATGATATAAAGAAGCTATCAAGTCTTGTTTCGAGGATAAGTAAGTACACACTCACAAGAGATAATAATATTTTACTTATAATTTCCTACGGAATCAACGATCCGTTCAAATCTCTGTTTACTCTCCAAGAACCAATTTCCTCTCTTCTTTATTATCTCTTTTCTTATACTTTGCCTCTTTAGTCCATCTTCATCCTGACTGGGACTCGTCGACTTACATATGATCCTTGTCCATATGGACAACTGACTTCTAACAAAGACTTTGTCAGTTCCTCTCTTCTCCTCCGATTTAGATACAATATATATTATATTGAATCAATCCACTAATAATCGTACTACTTATTAGTTGTTTGTATAGCAAATAAAATCCAACCAGCTTTTCCTCGTGCAGCTTGCAAGCTTTTATATATTGAATACTATTATAGCGGCTGTACAGTCTATTGTTCTAATGTAGGATTTTAGTGGAACTTTGAAAGGTTTATAGCAACCGGGACCTGGAAACTGTGCACACGACCCAATGATCTATTATGATGAATTTTGTTTACTAAATTATAATTCCATTTGGAAATCCGCTAATTCAACATGAAAGTCTTCATGTTCCTTTGATCACGTAACAGTTTCCTCTCAAATAGATGTAGCAAAGATTTAATTATATAGGTGGAAGGAAAATTAATGCAAAATGCTACGTAACGCTCAGAAACATGGCCGCCCAAGTATAGAGATCATCCTTGATGTTGATATATATTATTAACGGGGATTAAATGTGGTTAGATTAACTTGGGGCTGATGAGACTTGGGACAAAAGTTAGACATCAATGTATCAACGAGATAAGATTCAGCAGAGTTAAAGGACGAGTCGAATTAGTCGGCTATGAATTTAAGGCATCTAAGCTTTCTTCAGGAATCATGGCCATTTAATATATGTAGACAATAGGAAATTGTTTTTCACATTTTGACATATCCCGTGAAAGGATTAAAAGATTTAAGGCTGAAACAAATTGAAATTCACATTGTGAGCTCAAACAAATTAAACTCCAGCATGTACATACAATAGGGAAATAAATCCTTGTAAAACAATTGGAATATAAATTCGTGAAAAACAGGCCATAGAAGTTAACGAACAATAACAACTCATAAAGTCATTATTAGGAAAACAACCCACTCAACCTTTGATCTCTGATTTTATAGAGCTTCTCTCTCTTCTCTCGTCCTCTTGCCTTTAAAGAAGAGCAAAGGGGTGATGATGATAACAATACTCTAACAAGCTCTTTCTTTGTCCTTGTTACACTTGCAAGTTGGAATGACACTGGACATTTCTTGTTACTATCATGTATACAAAGAATGTGTTTACTTCTTATCAAAAATAAGATTTTCTCAAATTATTTTAGACTAGATTTAATCTTGTAAAAATATTTGTAAATATTTACTTTGTCGTTTCTACCATCCAAAATATGATTTCCATAACCTTATCCCTTTCCCCATGGCTATGGTGAAAGTCGATGTTGAGACTTTATTTACTCTATAAGTTGTGTTAAATATAATCTTAACTTAAAAAGGAAAGCATTCTGTTTTGTTAAGGATTTTCTAGTGCAAAAAATGGATCAAAGAAAAGTTTGAAATTGTGAGGGGAAGGAAGGTGTGCATCTAAGAACAACAAATAAATCCTTTTGAAAATCCGCTTAAATAAGATGAAGCAACAGGGCATAATCCCGTCCTCAAGGGGACATACGGCAATGTTATATGAATAACTTGTCCTTATGTACTACATATAGTCCTCATCCCCGGATGCGGTGTTCAGGTTATTGAAAACTGAATCCATCCTCCTCATCATCATCATCAGGGTGTTTTGGTGTCTATGAGAAAATAGCTCATAGTTTCTTTTGGAGTTAAGACAGCGTCTGATATTGATATATATATATATATATTGATAGGAGCTTTCTCTTCCATACTACAACATACTAAAAGTTGGAATTATCGGGTGTGATATTCTCTGTAGGACATATCTATTTATTATACGGGATCGGAGACAGGATTGGTCTCAAAAGAGAGTCGAGTGTGATCTGCCCTTAGGGTGGAGTTGACATGGAATAGAAAAAGAATGGATTCAATGGATCTCCTCAAAAAACTTGTGGAAGATCGATTTTTTTTTCTATTTCCACCACAGCACTATATCTCTTATATATAGCACTAAAGACTATCTTCTGTTCCTATATGTTGATGGTGGCACAAGTAAACCCAACCACCATCACCACAAGAAAGAACAGAACAACCAACAAGTCTTTTAGATTCATGATGTTCTTCTTCTTCTTCTGCGTCATTTCTTCCTTTCTGAACCCCTTGCTCCAGAACATATTTTCCAACGTGTCTCTAAACTCCTCATATACGCTTTAGTATATTAGAATAGAATCTAACACTTGCTGGTTTAGAGGGCAAGAAAGAAAAATTACTTTCTCCAACTGGAAACTTTAAAACTGTTTTCTTTTCTCTGCATATTTTTTTTATATATATTTGCATAGAGAATTAGGGTTGGGAAAAGCACTTTCTATTATGCAGCAGCACCAGCTCGACGTCAAAACGAAACGGCAAATGGAAAGAGGTGAGATGGAAGTGATTAAAAATATTAAAATCAAATTTCAAGTGGGCACAAGTTTCCAACTGACGGAAATTGCAAACTACAACCCTACTTGTTGTAGAGCCTCTGATTAATGCAAAATCGAGTAATTCAATTCGGAAATGTATGAAGTGAATTAGTGGATGCTACCATTTGCTTTGACAGCAGACGTGCTATTTCCTAATTACGACTACGCAAATCGTCCATCCGTACCTTACAATTTAACAGTATGAAACGCCACAACATTTCAAAATAGAGTGGGCTCTCTGACTTTCTACGAATGTGAAACAATGAAAAAAGTTTATAGGGAGCCAGTGGGGACACTCTTGATTAGGTCGAAAAGTGTTGCCGACGTATCATGTAGAATTGACAATAGGATCTTTAATTAGAAAACCGTCTAGAGTTTCAAACTGGCTTGTTTCATATCCTCAATTTCCAACATGTCTTTAAGAACAAAGCGAGAAGGTGTCAAAACTACTAGAAAGAAAGTATAAAGATATCATGTTACCACAATCCTCCTAACGGCTTCCTCTTTAACGGTCTAAGGTTCTTATAAATACTACTAACTATCTCATCGCTCTTGTTATTCCCCGTGTCATGTGTTTTAAGAGCAGTCGACCCGGATGGGCTTTCACTTAACAAGCTTCTTCTTCCTGTTCAACTAGTCAAAAGACATGTAGTGGAAAGTTAATAATAATGCTACAAGTCGGGAACAATATCGGGTGTTGTTTGTGGAGATTGAATGGAAAACTCATGTCACATGTCACTCCTTTCCAGGCAGGGTGTCCTATACATATGATTTCTATTTCATAACGGCTCTTTACAAAATGACAACCAAATCCAAACAACAGCCAACAGCCCGTTAATAAATAGACAATCCTTTGTATGTAACTATACATAATTTAATCTTATGATTATAATAATAATAATATTTACCCCTCTGAGTCTGGCTTCATTTTTAACAAATATTGATACGAGCATTATTAGGTGGTAGAATCAAAATTGCGATTTAAAGAAATTAGAAAAATATGAAGAACACAGTTTTGTTTGTTTAATAGTTTTATGTTTGTTTTGGTTACCTGAACAGATCTTTAGTTAAAATTCTCTAGAATTTACAAGGCTACTTGGCTCTTAAAAATACAAAGAACAAGATGAAATGTGTTGAACATATTTATGCAAAGAAAGAAGAGACTTGTACAATGTTTCGTTAAGCAAACAGTGTGGAATATAAATATTATTTGGTATCCCCAAGGTAGACGACCACAGGCACAGAGCTAATATACATATACATAGGAGCTAGTAGTTTCAACATTTTTGATATATATATATATATATATAAATTTTTCTGTAATGCTGTCTAAACAGCGACTATTAATGCTGAAGGATTTTATAAAAAGCTCCTCTCTTGTGCATACTGCCAATACTACAGTAAAGCAGCACCCAGGCACGGACTTTCACTCACAAAGAGAAAGCAGTGTGGGCTTTGTTCAGACAGAAAATGCAAATTGCCTCTAGTCCGTCCTGTCTCACCTACCTACCTACTACTTACTACTACCACTCCTATACACATATCTACATATCCTGATGATACATCCTGGTTACTCCTGGTTTACATTCTAGCGGCTCTCTCGTTGTTTGGGTTATATATCCTCATGGTGAATTGGTCCAGATGAGATCAAGTTGGGTAGAGAAAGTGCACACTAAAGTATACTCACGTATGAAATATAAGCAGAGGGAAAGTAGCCTCCATATTTATAGCTGCCTAAATACTTTCAAATATATATGTATATATATTTATATCTCAATAGAGAAAATACATATAGTAAGGTCACAGGGGTCACCCACAAATTATTCTAAATCCTATTCAAGTATTCCTAACTCAAAAACCTTTCAAAGGAATCTCTGACCTCTTCTGAATAGAAGGCTAACGTTTCAAGTCTTTTGTTCAAAGGTAGTTTGTATGCAGGAAACAGAATCGCTTCTATTTAAGTCTCAGCTTCTTGGGAGTCCACATGTCCCGTAGAAGAAGAAAAAATTCAAAAGGAAAATGTGTCAGTGTCAATTCTTTTTCTCTTCAGCTTTCTCTATGGACAGACCAAATGGGCTGGGAATGGGATTCATTTTTTACTTTGACAGAGGAAATATTCTCTGTGGATGTGTCTACGTCGTTCCTTCCGCCGGGAACTAGGGAGAAAGGACAGAGTCGAGCTGACGTTGTAGTGAACATCATCATTTTTAGGTCGGAATCTCATACCATTTATACTTAGTTGTCAGTATATAACAGGAGAAAACTATTTCCTTTTTATACTTTCTATTATTATTATTATTATTATTAGCTCGCCATTGAAAATGGGTTGCGAGCTTATGATCTGCCGCTGTCCGTCCGTCTGTCCGTCTGGCCGTCTG